>LQNS02276866.1:12756786-12769768 GCA_001587735.2 Parhyale hawaiensis
ATGTAACGAGTAACGAAGTAACGGTCGTTACAGTAACGAGTAACGGTAACGCCCCGTGCAATTATGTGGCAGTAACGAGTAACGGTAACGCCCCGGTAATTTTATTGAAGTAACGAGTAACGGTAACGACCTCCGATATCATGTAACGGTGCTCATCACTGCCTGAGTTTGCATTAGCTTTTGTTTTTTGTTGCCCAAAATCTTTTCTTAACTTCCAGGGGTTATGAAGATGCATTCTTCTACAGTGTACAGTACTATTGTACCAAATAATATATGTAATGTATCAAATGTACATTGTGTAATAAACTTATCAAACCTATTGACACTAACGCTCTTGTGCAGCACTTCATATCAAACATGACGCGCCGCATCTAACTTAACGATCCTTATCTAATTTAACGCTCGTTATGTAGCAATGCTCTCGATGAACCTAACCCTCCTAATCTAATGAAGTCACACCATCTAACGTAGATAACGTTCCTAATCTAATCTACGCTCCACATCTAACCTACCATACCTCACCTAACTCAAGGTACTTCATGTAATAGAATCTCATGGTCTAACACTGCTGAATCAAACCTAACGCTCCTTAGCTAAACCATCGCTCTTCATCCAACCTAACTCTCCACATCTAATCTCACGCTCATCTAACTTTGGGCTCATTATCCAACCTAACGTTTTTCATTCAACATTAGGTTCCCCCATCTAACGTAACCCTCCTTATTTAACCTATTGCTCCTCATCCAACCTAATGCCCCTTATCCATCCTAACGCTTCTCACTTGAGCTACGTACCTAACGCTTCTTATCCAACATAATGCTCCTCGAATAATATATCACTCATAGCTCACACTCTGATCTAACACAAGTGTAATCAATATAACCCTTCAGCTGACCTTTCGTTCCTTATCTAACCGAACGCCTCTTAACTAAACTGATATACCTTATTTACCGTAAGTTCACGTTGTTTTTTAATCGTAAAAGCTCACTTTCCTTGACTACATGATTTAATTTGCGTTGTCTTTCAAAATCTCATGCTTTTTGTCCTGTCCCTTTATCACTTTTTCTCAAACATTCGGTGGCGAGACTCATTGAAATTTCTCGGTAATCACTTAAGATTTTGTTAGTGTTTGTGTTAAATAGGCCGTAAATACTCATGTACACTTAACTCCATTAATTATCAAGAAACGGCTTTTCTTGCTGAAAGTTGCTAGGATTCTACTACTTATCTTTTTCCCTCATGCTTTTGTTGTATAAAGCTATCACATTTCCCAATTTTTTCATAAGTGAATAGCTGATCACTAACGAATGAACACAGCCCCCATTTCATTAGTATTTTTGCAAGAAAATTTGCGACTTAGCCGCACGGTTTTTTACATTTTACGTGCGTAGACTAGGTTCTGGCATTTTAAAGATAGCTTCAGACGTGCGAAACTGCGATAATTTTGGACAAGGAAGTCTGAAGCACTAGAACAGAGCGACAAGTAGCTGGAATGTGGGGAAATCCAGGAGGAAGCTTAGGGGGAGACATCTCGGAAGAAGTATAAGGAGAGACGACATAATGCTCCTAAGCTTCATTAACCAGCGCCCCACTTTCATGGTACGAGCTGGAGGGTTTGCACTTTGGAGTAAGTAGAATAATTACTCCTAGATTTGCACGCTGGCTTTCTGGCTGGAATTGGTGGCGTAGATTCATTTTGATATTTCTTTTAGCTGTGAAGCAGTAAACTCGTGCTCTTCTTCATTATCACCCGCGAACGAAGTGAGAGAGGTGCTAGTGTTTTCGTTGAAGATTTAAGTACATAAATATATTTGTATGTCTGTCCCCCCACTAAGGGGTCGATAAAGTTGAGCAATCCTTATAATTTTTTGTTAAGAGTTTGATGGGTTGCTCTAAATGTGACCCATGACAAAAACTGGGCCTAGCTGGCCATAAAAATGACGGCGTTGAATTTTTTCCACCGCGGCAGATCAGCCTATGTTATTATTGAAGGGCTATTCCATGGAAAGAATGCTGCTGTGCCCTAGCCTCATTCACCAAAAATGACTTGGTTGACTTGTCCCCAGTCTAGTTTGTACTGTCAACCCAAGAAAAATTTCAGATTTCAGTTTTTGAGTGCCTTGGACGTAAACAGCACTCAGTATCCAGGTTACGACGCTCCTAAAATATTTATTCCGCTCTGATTCCGAAACGATAATTGTTTTTAAGCAAGTGCCGCCAGCCCACTCATACTTGGCCAAACGGCTGCTGATGCAGTGTAGGCATCTAAAGTAACTTCGAGGATGAAGCTCATCAGGACACCGCTTCAGAAAGCAACTTCGAGGATGAAGCTCATCAAGACACCGCTTCAGAAAGCCGCCACGACAAAAACCACTGCGAACCCATTTTATGTCCCACTGCCGAGGTCTTATGTCATCTCCCCCCCGTACCTAATCCGAGGACGACATACATGTCCTCGGCATTGGGACCAAAAAAGGTCCGCAATGCCTTTTTCATGGCGGCTTTCTGCAGCGGTTCCCGTAGTCACTTTAGATATAAGAAAGAAAGAAAGAAAACCCATTATTTCTTCCCGTAGGAAGGTATTCATACAATAGTTCTGTTACAGTACATGTTCAGTACACTAGTGTAAAACAATAAGCAATGAGTCTTACACGCTAGGTTAAGAATTGAACGTACATTTCTACTTCACAACCTACTGTTCGTACAAATATATATATATATATATTTCTCCCCTTAGGAATTTTTCATCAAATAATTCACTTGAAATACTTGTTGAGGAAACTAGATTAAAACATCAAAATGAGTCTTACAGATTAGGGAGTAAATTTATAGCACTATTCTACTTCACGACCTACATTCTGTACAACGCTCAATGATAGCAATAGGTTCACAGTTCACATCCAGGTATATTGTGAATCAACTAATACATCATGTTAATATCGAGGCTAAAAATAGGGGACATTAGGAAAACATGAAATTAGACACTATTGCGTGGCCTGCACCACATCAGCAGCTCTTTATAGTACAAGCACGAGCGAGTTGGCGGCACCTGCTTATGAGCAATTATATTATCGTTCAGGAGTCAGAACGGGATGGATACTTAAGGAGTGCCGTTACCTGGATACCGAGTGCTATATTTACGTCATGTGCAATGAAAATTGTAAAATTTTAATTCTTTCTCGCGTTAACAGCATTTCCAGCTAATGCAAATGAAGAAGAGCACGAATCTACTGTTTTATAGTTAAAAGAAATCTCAACATGTACCTAGGCCACCCATTTCAACCAGCCAGCAAGCTAGCAAGCGTGTCAGCCAAACCGTACCATGAAAGCAGGCCGCTGGTTAACGAAGCTTATGTCTAATATGTTGTCCCTTCCTACGCTTCCTCTGAGGCGGAAATTCAACAGAGCAAAGCATGGCTCTTTAATGATGTAGACGAAGGACTTTTAATTGAAACATTTAGACTATTTTTACAATATTTTTCGTCATGGACGTTTTCTGAAGGCTCTGTTGACCCAAACAGTCTCGTAGGCATGCGACTGTTGTTTGTTCTTGTAGACAAACACAATGCCAGGGTATCTGTTGAGCTCGCAGTGCACCAGCTCGAAGTGTAGGGCCTGGAGCTTGGGCAGGTAACGCAACAGGCGATCTCGAATTTCTTCCTTCCGCCCTGTGAAAATAACTGCAATATCAGCAACATCGATCAAGTCAATCAGTAAGCCTGCAGGTATAAGGGATAGAAGCTCAAAATTCACGAGTGTAAATCGATTGAGCAACCTCTTGAAAACTCGTCCATAACTTTTAGAGTTATCTTAAACAGTAAGAAAGTGGCAGACAAACAAATAGTTGAACGGATCGTCACCAAAAGTTAATTATCCGTTGCTTCCTTCTAACATACCTAACAATCTCTATAGTCTTCGTAACGATCTATGGATAAATTTTTTACTTATTCTAGTGAAAGATAAACACAAAAAAAAACAACAAAAACATACTTCTTGGCGGAAGTAAATATGGTGGATTACAGACCTCATACAATCAGATATTGAATCTATGGAAACGGAGCAATTACGATTTGAAGTTGTATTAAACTAAACCACTACTGTTCTTTTAACTGTACATTCATCGTACTGTCTGCTATTATTCGATTATAGTAATAGCCTTGCATATTAAATAATGATTTGTCGGTATGTTTTCTAATAATGATAATAATGTAAATGCGTTTTTTTTTACCTAAATCCATAACATCTATTAAAACCTATTAGTGAGGTTTAAACGATATTACCTGTTAGTATATATTTCTTTGGATACATACCTTTCAAGTAGGTTTTTCATCAAGTTAGGAGTCAGGACGTTTCAAAGGATACTAACTGAAGGCTAACTCACCATCTCCAGTATAAGATCTTTCTCCAGTCATAGAGCCTGGTCCCTCACCTTTGCCTAATTGGAGGCTTACCTACATAGATATCCTGCAGTCTAAAAGAAGATGCGGGTTCTGTGATAATTGCTCTTACAATAGAGTCCCAACCATTTAGCTTGACAGACTGCGGACAAAGGCTCATACTGCCAACGATCATAACACGCAACTTACGCCTTAGCTTTTGGTTCAGAACCGTAGAATCCTAAATAAACTGAAAGAACCGTCAGCAAGTCATTGAAGCCTCCTCGCAAAATAACGCAAACCTCTGATAAATTCACAGCAAATGGATCTATGCGCATCCTCCAACTTTTCAGTAAAACTGCACAATAGTCATCACGCAACATTCTAATCGGATTGTACTGTAAAACCCAATACATATATAACCGTAGGTATAAATAGACCCCCTTCCACCGTCTAACCACAGTCTGACACAACTTACTGCGGGAGTTGCACCAACCTTCTTTGACGCTAGACTGTTTCACTTTCGATGTTTCAACATTTAACTTCAGATAAATGTTAATTAATTGAGTTCTGAATATGCCAAATTTTAGCGAAACCTGTCGACCAATTTTTTATTGAAGGCGATGAAAAACGCTAGCCAAAAGCTGAAGAAACTCTCGCAAATGAGTAAAAATTTTGTGCAAAAAACAACTCTCTATTCACACGTGAGAATGGCCCGTTGGTCAAAAAACTTCGAGCTTATTCATCCAAAAGGCATTGTCATGGCTACGGACTGAACACGATGATAAAAATACTTTTTAAAAGCAGAATAGTATAATAGATACGATCCAATGCCTTCAATAGTATAAAAGTGATGGTAAATACAATTATATGATAGCATATCTTGCAAATAACAAACCATTAGGGCTCCGAAAGCAAACTGAAAACCCTACCCTCCGATAGATGTCTCTGGTGGCCAGGAAGCAAAGAGTATCAACGAAACGCAATACGATATAATAAATAACATTGAATAAAAACTGGAGAATATGCGCTAAAAATGTTAACCGCTATCTATGGCAGTAGCCTCGACAGTAGCTCTTTGCTTACTGCTGGTGGCGGTTAGTTTACAGAATTTGGCGCGTTTGACCAGTGAATCGAGCGCAAAAGTGTTGCATGCTCCATCCCAGAATTTTGCGCAAAAGCGGGAGTGTGCAGGTTTTTAGACTCGGATACTCGTTCTTTTGGATAGCGCGTGGCATCGGCTTGAGAGGTAGGCGCACTCTTTGCGCTTGTAGATCAAAACTGTGAGATAAATTTCATGCAGATTAGAAAGCCTAACAGAGAAAGGTAATAATGACACTCAAGAGGGTCAATTTTTTGTGAAACATCTTTGCGAAAAGGGCTGCTCCCAAATTCACAGAAAAATATAGGCATTTATTTTTATGGTACCATGCGTGTAATATGTTGACGCACCTGGGTGTATCTCCACGCCGATCTGCTTGACGTTGGCCAGCAACGCAGCGTCGCTGTACAGGACGTTCTCAAAGAAGTCCAGTTCCGAACCTTCCACGTCTATCTTCAGGTAGTCGATAACGTGGTCAAGCAGACCGATCATGTTGAGAATGTGACGGTATGAGGCCACCTGCCGCAGGAGAGTATTTTATTTACAGGGTGGGGGATAATTCCTTTTTGTCTCAAATTATAACTATTGTGTGCTTACAGCATTTTGAGTATTGCTGTGTTTAATAATAACGTATTTTTTCAAATCATTTAGCCATTTCACAATGTCTATCCGTAGAGTTGAAGTGAAAGTTCATCAGTGAGAAGTACGGAATAGCCTGTCCCTCCAAAATACTTAATATAAATACAAGCGACACCTCAATATCAACAGAATATTGGTTGACAGGACGACTGACCATTACAAGGAAACTTCGTCGACCAATAAAAGACTTCGATCGAGACGACCTCGTACCTCTAAAGCTCGAAACTTATCAAAAGTGTAAGGGGATAAAATTGAGACGCAATCCAAACAGGTCCATGAGAAAAATGGTAAAATAAGCGGAAACATCGGCGAGGGCTACGTGTAGGATATGTCGAGTAGATTTAGTGACCTCATATAAGTTCCAAAGGAGACAGCGTCTCTCTGCAGCTACAGTTGAAAAAGTTTCTCCTAAAGCCGTTTGCTGTTGAACCAGATCAGCGATGACACGCTTAAACCATCATGTTTACGGAAAAGAAGTTATTCAGCGTGCAGCCGACTCATAATCATCAAAATATTAGAGTACCTAGGTCTACTTACAAGAAGATGTGAATCTATCCCTTGTAATACAGATAAGGCGTTCAAAAAATAGAAACCAGTGACAGACTAAGGGCCAGTTTGACACGTCCCTCATTGCAACGCGTTCTGTCAAACTTATTTTACGCGGCGCGTTGATTTGACAGAAGCGGCTGCTGCAAATGCGGGAGACGGAAGGATGAAGCACGTCGCATTTTTGAACGCGTGGCGTAATTCAAGTTCAGTAAACTGTAAAAAGAATCTATAAATGCAGAATTAATTCTCTATAGCAATTTTAAATCATGAAAATGTCAACAAAAATTATTTTTTACCATCATTTTAACGATCAGAAACGCTCTATTCCCGTATAACACAAGAAAACGAGTTGAACTGAAAATGTTGTACTAAGAACACAGACGCGGCGTGACGCCATCTTTGATTTCGCAACAAAGCGAATTGCTGCGTGTTGTTTTCACTTGTATCGGTGTATTAGGCTATAAGTAATTTGAAAATAGACTGTTCCTATCAAATTCATGCTACTAGACTATGGGATACGAATGTGACTTCCAACCGCCGCGAAATATACGCGAAAATATAAAGAAACGAGATCATGAGTGAACGCGCGGCGTCTGTCATTTGAATGAAGGTCGTCGGTTCTACGTGTGGACAGAGACAGCAAAAGTTGACGGACAGCTCGTGTTTATTTTCGTGATCGAAAGCGTTGAAATGGGGGAAGTGTGAACTGGCCCTAATGAGTTCATCATTAGTCGCTATAGTGTGGGCAGCCATTTCTGACAGAGGCAAGTCCCCATTGTTTTCGTCCTTGAAGGGGCTAAGAATGGCCTCACTCATCGCCAGACCATAATGCTCTTGGTTATTCATTATGGTCTGTTTTGGAGAGTGAAGCTTGCTCTACACTAGCCAGCGTAATGAAGGGTAAAAATAAAAATTAAACTAGAATACTCTGAGAGCGCATACCTCCGTCAAGCAAGGCAACCGTAACGAAAATTCAAATTGGTTGTGAAAACATGATTTTCTTTGTATCAACACCAAAATCTAATCATTTGTGCCTTTAGAAAGTATTAACAGTTTCTGCACAGTTTCTTGGAGAACCATTCGTAACTTTTTGAGTTATGCTGCTTACATGACAAACATAAGTCAAACACACAAATGAACAAACCGTTCTGCACCAAAATTTAATTTATACCTTTTAAGATTACTAAAACTCCTATAAATTTCATAAAGATCCAATCAAAACTTTTTCAGTTATTGTGCTAACAAGCGGAAAATTAAACGCCGCAACGAACAGACAGATCATCAAAAAAATTTGGCTATTTACTTTTCGTAACAAACCTAACAACTCATATAAATTTCATGAACATCCGTTCATAACTTTTTTGAGTGATGGCACTGAGAAAAAAAAAGGTAGACATAGAAAGTAACAAACGATGAGCGGATGTCCACCAAGAATAAAACATCTGTTACTGTTAACATACCTAACAATCCCTGAAAATTTCGTATAGATCCGTTCATAACTTTATGAGTTATCTTGGTGACAGACAGAGAGACAAACACGACAAAAGCATAACTTTCTTGGCGGAGGTAATAAATGTTGGGTGAAAATGCATATAGGAGATTCTCGTACGCCTACTGAAGACATACCGTACTTAATAGACTTCGCAAAGTAGTGAAGGCAAAAAGGGAGTATTTTTAATAAATTTTCAATCAGTTATACAGTATTCCTCAAGTTACTTTTTGTTGAATTCAGCGACTAAAAAAAATGAGCTTTCTTACTATAACAGAATTTATGCTCCATCGTGCATATATATATATATATATATATATATATACACTGAATACCTACATATTTATATAATTTCACCAATATCTTACTAAATTACAAAGACTTTGGTATCATCTAAATATCGCATATCACCATGAAAGTCACGATATATAGGATTTGTCATGATCTTTTACACCTGCAGCTGGTGTGTGTTTTATTTGCATCCATAGGTATATTTCTATCTAAGAAGCCTCAGTGAATTACGAAAAAAATAAGACTTACTTATATGTACGGTACCTATATATGTTACATCATGGAAGTTTCAGTATTTATGACTTTTCTTAATCTCTTACCCCTCTGATCAGTAATCACTTACATGTCTATCATTTGAACCTAATTTTCAGAAAAATCAGCCTCTGGACAGGTATCATTTCCATTCAGCCTCTGTATATATTATGCATGCACCATAATAATTTTGAAAAGCATATACACCTAACTCCCTAATTAAAAGTAACCGTTATACATCTACCATATTTTCTATAAAATCTACGTATGTTAGGTGCAGTGGCGCTGGAGCTACGTACGCCCGGGTAAGCGTGGCATAGTTGAGTTATACCCCTATGTGCTTTTAACCTTTTTTTCTGCACTGCACTTTTTATTCCATCTTATTATTCGCTAACATCCAAAATAAGCGGGAGTTGGCAAAATTTTCTAACTACAGTTACAGGAAAGATTTTTCGGCAAATATATCAACGAATTCTTTTTGATATAATCACTGACACTGGTCGTCTCAGGAGATGATATAATTTCTAAACTAGAGATACAGGCACTATGGCGATCAGGTCTAGAGATGACATAGCAAGATACTATCACGATAATACCGGTTTCTCCTCACTCCCGTCTCTACTCACCGGTTTCATTTTTCTACCAAACTGTTTCGTAGTGAAGCTGAAACTGAGCCCGAACGGGTAGAAGTGGATCCTGCGGCCTCTCAGGTGTTCGCGCTGCCGCATACTGGGATCGAATGAATAGACCTGCGAATAAATCCAACAATCTCCTTACATACTCAATTGTATATTGGTTGGGTATGTGTTCAAAATCTGTTGATACACTTAATTCTATCAAGGATGTGAATTTATCTCTCTAATCAATTCGCTTGATAAAAGGTATAGACACACTGTGTAACACTTCAAAGCACATAGGACTAGCGAGCTGGTAGCAATTGATTTACGCTAGGTTCACATCTACAGTAAATAGTTCCTATTTTTGCTTTCCAACTGCAGCATAAGAATTGCATTCTAAATTTTGATCCAAAATTTTAACATATCAGACGTTTTTTCAAACATATAATGTAGTCGAAAAAATCCGTGATCGGCGTCTGCTGGTCGATACTTAAATCCCCAGTTCTCAAAAAAGCTTGATGGTACGCCACATGTAGTCTGTCAAATGTTCCTCCTACCTCGCTGCACAGCTGCAAACAATAAGCAGTACGATGCTTTGCTTCGAATGATGAGTGTGATGAAGATTAGCTTTTTAAGGAGACATAGTGACTGGAGTATAGTATGGGCTTAACCCTACAGTCTTGAAATTAAAGCTTCCCTGACTTTCCAAGATTCCAAAGCGTGAAAGATTTAAGTACCTCTCTGTATTGTGTTAAAAATCTAAACAAATTAAACAAACTAAATATAATGACATACACCTTTGTAGAAAGCAAAAGAAAATGAAGGTCTGGTACACTAACAAACTCAAGTGAATGCACACATTAAACAAAAAAAAATGTATAGTTTCATTACTGTTATTATAACAAGCTATGATGATGGAAAACATGTGTACAGTATCAGGATTGAAGAAGACATCAATTCTTATTTCTTTGCATATAATAACTTACCCAATTCTCGTTCCTACTCCCTAGTCTATGCCTGCCCCTATACTTATGTTCTCCAAATATACTATAATACACATTATTCAAGGTTCCTATTGAATGAATGAATTCAATAGCAACCATGACTAGAACACCTCGGTGGCGTAAGACCATCACCCCCGGTGGGAGCAAATTTCTTCGCCGTCATTTTTTTATGGCCTGCTAATCCTAGTTTTCTGGCATGGGTCACATCGAGGACAGCCCACCAGACTCCCTGCAAAAAATCATGAAGATAGCCCAACTCCTTCCAGTGTTTTTGGGTAAGGAGCAAATTTCATTGCCGTCATTTTTTTATGGCCAGCTAATCCTATTTTTAGTTCTTTTTTGCATGGATGACATTGAGGACAGCCCACCAGACTCCCTGCAAAAAAAAATCATGGACATAGCTCAACTCCTTTTAGCTGTTTTTTGTGGAGAACAAATTTCATCGCCATCATGTTTTATGGCCAGCTATTCCCAGTTTCTGGTCATGGATCACATCGAGGGCAACCCACCAGACTCCCTGCAAAAAATTATGAACATTGCTCAACTACTTCGACCACTTATTGGGTGGAGAGACAAATATATATATTCTTAAATCTTCAACGGAAACACTATCACCTCTCTCGCTTCGTTCGCGGGTGATCAATATTCTGTCGTTTCTACTCCATAGTCTATACATCCCCTATATTTCTGTTCACTAAAAATAATTTAATGTAGAATATTCAAGGTAGCTATTCTTTACGATAAAAGAACCTTTAGCCCCTCACAGGAACCACGATGGGCCATAAGGTTAGGTGAGTTAGGTTCGCTATCTTATGTTATGGGATGCAGCGCCCCCGGTGGGGACCCTGTAAATTCGTCTTTCCGTCGTGCCCCCTTTGACTATTTCCATTTCCGTGCTCTTACTGATTAGGCTTTATGCTGCTCTTTCTCTTCATTCCAGATCTGCTGTTCCCATGCGCACTGATCCTGTGAGGGAACACCCTCACTCATGTGTTCCACGTTTCTAACGACATACTTTTGTGCCCCTTGTTTCTTCCTCTGTGAGATCGCGTTGTAGTGGAAACAAAGGCCTAAATTACGCAATACAATAATAACAACAACAACGACTACAATAATAACTTGAGTACCCACGCTGTCAAAAATGGCAGCGAGGATATTTTTGAAGACTCGTCTTCATTTAACATACTTCCGTAACTAACATCTTTTTGAAGAGTAGGATACAAGAGCCAATTAAATTATCATAAGAGATGAGTGCTCTCTTTGTCAATTCATCTATAGCAGCACAATCGTCTCCCACCTTAGAAGAGATTCAGAAAAACTTTTACATTAGCAAGTAGCAAACCTTCCTGAATTAAATTAATTCCCCGTCGCATATCTTAGATACCGACGGATGAGCCTTCGGTACATCTAAATTTTTCTCTTGAAGCAAAAATTCTAGGTTAAAGAAAGATAGCAAGCTGAAAGAATAGTGTCTACTGCCCCTGTGAAAATCATCACTTCGTCTGTACTTTGTGGATCAGCTTCTAAATTTATACGTCGTGAACTAAGAGCAAACATATGTTTCGATTTAGGGAAAAAGTGATGAAAATCACAGTCCATAACCGTGCTACGAGAAGCCGAAAATATCTTCACTGGCTCGATGTCAGAACTGCTTCAACCTAGAAATGCATTCACAAAAAGCGAATGTAACCTGGCCTAAAAATCTGTTACCAGGCCTATTTTTCGCCTGTCTATTTCGTTAAGAACGTGACACGAAATATATAAATATATAAACATAAAAATATAAAAATAAATAAACACACGACGCTCGTTATTACCGACATTATTTGATAAAGAACCTAGTTTTGATGGAGTGTATTATTATTTATTAATTTTTTCTGGAAATTAGGACTATCGGACATCTTAGAACGTTCTTTACAGTGACACAAACTCACTTTTATATATTTCATAATCAGTTCTATTGATGTGTTTCCACCTTATCAGTGATTTAGTAATCTGGAGGTGAATCTAGCGCTTTGCTTAAAAACATTCATGCCAAAAACAGTGACAGATACGCTGCAGCTGTAGCAGATAATGCATTTGCAAACGTTTTCTGATTTTAGCAATATTCAAATATGCTTCTGAGGCTCAGTCATCGTAATTGCATTGCAATTAATACCATCTATCATCTGGCCAGATATCTCGACCAAGCTCGCCTACAGCATTATTACTGCATAAAAATCAGTACGCTAACAGGGCTCGCACCAACACACAAGACGCGCTCCTCAATATACTTGAATCAGCGTACAAAAATTAGGACGAACAACGCCCCACTCTTCTTATGATGCTGGATCTATCGAACGCCTTTGACAGTGTTCACAATGGCATGGTACTAAATAAAATACGTGCTTTAAACATTTGTTCAGACTGGTTCTCTAGCTATCTACAAAATAGGACCTATGCCGTCCGGATTTCCAACTACACGTCCTCATTCCTAATAAACTCGTTGGGTGTTCCTCAAGGCTTTGTACTTGGTCCTATGCTCTTCTCCGAATTTGTTAATGACATACCATCTCTGCAAGAGGGCGTCACTCATTCAATGTACGCTGATGATGTACAAATAGCACTGCCATGCTCGCTAGACGAACAAAATCTTATACCATCTAAAGTAGAAAATATTCTGC
>LQNS02276866.1:12769868-12805748 GCA_001587735.2 Parhyale hawaiensis
TGATACCATCGGTGGTCTACTGTACAGCACCAACAATAACCAGTGTATAAACTGTTTTCGTCAACTGGAGAAACTTAATAAATGTTTAATCAATACCAATCTCTCAGTCGCCTTCAACAAAACTTGCATATATATATATATATATATACACTGCATATCAACATATATATATAATTTCACCAATATCTTACTAAATTAAAAAGACGTTGGTATCTTCTAAATATCGCTTATCACCATGAAAGTCACAATATATAGGATTTTAAATGTTCTTTTACACATGCAGCAGGAGTGTGTTTAATATGCATACATCGGTATATATTTCTATCTAAGAAGCCTCAGTGAATTACGATAAAAATAAGACTTTTTTATATGTACGGTACCTATGTTTCATCATGAAAGTCTGAGTATTTATGACTTTTCTTAATCCCTTACCGCTCTTATAGATAATCACTTATATATCTATCATTTGAGCCCAATTTTCATAGAAATCAGCCTCTGGCCAGGTTTTCTTTCCATCCAGCCTTTGTATATAATAATAATTTTGAAAGCCATATACACCTAACTCCCAATTATAAGTAGCCGTTATACATCTACCATATTTTCTATAAAATCTATACGTATGCTAGGTGAAGTGGCGCTGTAGCCACGCCCGGGTAAGCGTGGCATAGTTGAGTTATACCGCTATGTGCTTTTAATCTTTTTTTCTGCACTGCACTTTTTATTCCATCTTATCATTCGCTAACATCCAATGTAAGCGGGAGTTGGCAAAATTTTATAACTACAGTTACAGGAAAGATTTTTCTGCAAATATATCAACGAATTCTTTTTGATATAGTCACTGACACTGATCGTCTCAGGAGATGATATCATTTCTAAACTAGAGATACAGGCACTATGGCGATCAGGTCTACAGATGACATAGTAAGATACTATCACGATAATGCCGGTTTCTCCTCACTCTCGTCTCTCTCACCGGTTTCATTTTTCTACCAAACTGTTTCGTAGTGAAGCTGCCGCTGAGCCCGAGCGGGTAGAAGTGGATCCTGTGGCCTCTTAGGTGTTCGTGCTGCCGCATGCTGGGATCGAATGAGTAGACCTGCGAATAAATCCAACAATTTCCTTACATTCTCAAATGTATATTGGTTGGGTATGTGTTCAAAAACTGTTGATACACTTAGTTCTATCAAGGATGTGAACGTTTCAATCTCTCTAATCAATTCGCTTCATAAAAGGTAGGTATAGGCACACCGTATGTAACACTTCAAAGCACATGGGACTAGCGAGCTGGTAGCAATCGATTTACGCTAGGTTCACATCTACAGTGAATAGTTCCTATTTTTGCTTTCCAACTGCAGCATTAGAATTGTCTTCTGAATTTTGATCCGAAATTTTAACGGATCAGGCGTTTTTTCAAGCACATAATGTAGTCGAAAGAATCCTTGATCTGCGTCTGCTGGTCGATACTAAAATCTCCAGTTCTTAACGAAAGCTTGATGGTACGCTACATGTAGTCTGTCAAATGTTCCTAGAACCTCGTTGCACAGCTCCAAACAATAAGCAGTACGATGCTTTGCTTCGGATGATGAGTGTGATGAAGATTAGCTTTTTAAGGAGACATGGTGACTGGTGTATAGTATGGGCTTTACCCTATAGTCTTGAAATTAGAGCTTCCGTAACTTTCCAAGATTCCAAAGCGGGAAAGATTTAGGTGCCTCGGTGTATTGTATTAAAATCTTAAGAAATTAAGAAAGCTAAATACAACTTGGTAGAAAGCAAAAGAAAATGAAGGTCTGGTATACTAACCAACTAAAGTGAATTCACACATTAAACAAAAAATGTAGAGTTTCATTACTGTTATTTTAACAAGCTATGATAATGAAAAATATGTATACAGTATCAGAATTGAATAAGACATCAGTTCCTATTTCTTTGCATATAATAGCTTGCCCATTTCTCGTTCCTTGTCCCTAGTCTATACCGGCCTGCCCCTATATTTCTAGTCACTGAAAATATAATAATACCGAATATTCAAGGTTCCAATAGAATGAATGAATTCAATAGCAACCTTCACTAGGATACCTTAACCCCCGGTGATAGTAAATTTCATCGCTGTCATTTTTTTATGGCCAGCTAATCCTATTTTTGGTTCTTTTTTGCATGGGTGACATTGAGGACAGCCCACCAGACTCCATGCAAAAAATTATGAACATTGCTCAACTCCTTCGACCACTTATTGGGTGGACAGATAAAAATATATACAACTATATATACATACTTAAGTCTTCAACGGAAACATTATCACCTCTCTCACTTCGTTCGAGGGTGATAAATATTCTGTAATTTCTATTACGTAGTCTATCCCTGCCCCTATATTTCTGTTCACTTAAAATACTCTAAAATAGAATATTCAAGGTAGTTGTTCTTTACCATAAAAGAACCTTTAGCCCCTCATAGGCACGTGATGGGCCATATGGTTAGGCTAGTTTGGTTCGCTATCTTATGTTATTGGATGCAGCGCCCCCTCCCCTCCGGTGGGGACCCTGTAGATTCGTCTTTCCGTCGTGCCCCTTTTTACTATTTCCATTTCCGTACTCTTACTGATGAGGCTTTATTCTGTTCTTTCTCCTCTTTCTACATTTGCTGTCCCCATGCGCACTGATCCTCTGTGGGAACACCCCACTCATGTGTTCCCTGTTTCTAACGACTTACTTTTGTGCCCCTTGCTTCTTCCTCTGTGAGATCGCATTGTAGTGGAAACAAAGGCCTAAACTACGCAATATAATAATAACAACAACAACTACTACAATAATAACTACAGTACCCACGCTGTCAAAAATGGCAGCGAGGATATTTTGAAGACTCGTCTTCATTTAACATACTTCCGTAACTAACATCTTTTTGAAGAGTAGGCTACAAGAGCAATTAAATTATCATAAGAGATGAGTGCTCTCTTTGCCAATTCATCTATAGCAGCACAATCGTCTCCCACCTTAGAAGAGATTCAGAAAAACTTTTACATTAGCAAGTAACAAACCTTCCTGAATTAAATTAATTCCCCGTCGCATATCTTAGATACCGACGGATGAGCCTTCAGTACATCTAAATTTTTCTCTTGAAGCAAAAATTCTAGGTCAAAGAAAGATAGCAAGCTGAAAGAATAGTGTCTACTGCCCCTGTGAAAATCATCGCTTCGTCTGTACTTTGTGGATCAGCTACTAAATTTATACGTCGTGAACTGAGAGCAAACATATGTTTCGATTTATGGAAAAAGTGATAAAAATCACAGTCCATAACCGTGCAACGAGAAGACGAAAATATCTTCACTGGCTCGATGTCAGAACTGCTTCAAGCTAGAAATGCATTCACAAAAAGCGAATGCAACCTGTCCTATAAATCTGCAACCAGGCCTATTTTTTGCCTGTCTATTTCGTTAAGAACGTGACACAAAATATATGAATATATAGACATAGAAATATAAAATAAACACACGACGCTGTTTATTGCCTACATTATTTGATAAAGAATCTAGTTTTTAAGAAGTGGCATCACGGCAATATTATTTATTAATTTTTCTGGAAATGAGGACTATCGGACATCTTAGAACGTTCTTTACAGTGACACAAACTCACTTTTATATATTGCATAATCAGTTCTATTGATGTGTTTCCACCTTATCAGTGATTTAGTAATCTGGAGGTGAATCTAGCGCTTTGCTTAAAAACATTCATGCCAAAAACAGTGACAGATACGCTGCAGCTGCAGCAGATAATGCATTGGCAAACGTTGTTTTCTGATTTTAGCAATAATTCAAATATGCTTCTGAGGCTCAGTCATCGTAATTGCATTGCAATTAATACCATCTATCATCTGGCCAGATATCTCGACCAATCTCGCCTACTGCATTATTACTGCATAAAAATCAGTACGCTTACAGGGCTCGCACCAACACACAAGACGCGCTCCTCAATAGACTTGAATCAGCGTACAAAAATACGGTCGAACAACGCCCCACTCTTCTCATGATGCTGGATCTATCGAATGCCTTTGACAGTGTTCACCATGGCATGGTACTAAATAAAATACGTGCTTAAAACATTTTTTCAGACTGGTTCTCTAGCTATCTACAAAATAGGACCTATGCCGTCCGGATTTGCAACTACACGTCCTCATTCCTAATAAACTCGTTTGGTGTTCCTCAAGGCTCTTCTCCGAATTTGTTAATGACATACCATCTCTGCAAGAGGGCGTCACTCATTCAATGTACGCTGATGATGTACAAATAGCACTGCCATGCTCGCTAGACGAACAAAATCTTATACCATCTAAAGCAGAAAATATTCTGCACGAGCTCAAGGACTGGTATGAAAAAAATGGCCTCAAGCTAAATGCTGATAAAACCCATTGCATACTTTTAGGAACGTCTGATCAATGTACAAAACTAAATTCATTATCCTTCACTTTTGACACTATAACCGTTCAGCCTGCTTCGGTCGTAAAGACCCTTGGGGTATGGCTGGATCAAAACCTTAGCTTCGACTTGCTCATTCAAAAGATGTGCAGTGCCATTAATGGCACCCTCTTCTTTCTACACAGAATAAAGTACCTATAAGACGAAAAATCACGCCTTCTCCTCGTACAATCACTCATTCTCTCCCACTATAGCTATTGTAGTCTAATTTGGGGCAAAACATCTAAAAAAAACCTGGCGATTACGCAAGTCCTCTTCTTGAAAAATGAGAATGGCCGCGCATAGAGTCTACATTGAAACTTGATGAGGCCAATTATGTGTTTCATTTCTTGTATGGCAAACGTAGTTTTGGTAATACAGTTCACTTTTCCATAAAGGATGTGCACACAGACTGAAGTTCTCGGAAAAATAATGTACTGACTACGTACAGGCGTTTCCAAATTGGAAAAAAGCCCCACTTTCTGTATCTGGAGCTTTCTTATGGAATGGTCTACCTGATGAGCTAAAAGCGCCTCTTCCTATCTCACCCAAACTTAGCCTCTTTAAAGCAGGCATCCTGCAACATTTTCAGAACCAGGTAAACCAAACGACGTAAAAAGTGAGGCAGTAGTTAGACTCATATGCATTTCCCCGGTACAGCGTAACTCCTTTAATAGAGACTGGTAATAGGACGCCAAGAAACCTCCTGGAGAGAAGGCGGCACTAAGTGCCATCTGACGTGAATTGTAGCGTTGGCTGAATTCATATTGAATCCAAGGGTTCACGTAAACTTGCGAGCAATAAGTTATGAACCACACAGAGACAGTCGAAAGTCGCGCAGCCAAATTCTTATCGGGAAAAACTTTTACGGACAGATGAAGTGAATATTGAGTTGTTAAGTGAAAAGTCTCAGAATCATGTAAGGAGGAAATACTGTAAAGCGTATGTACACAGCATCCATATGAGAAATAAATGGGTTTTATTTTATTTGTGTATTTCTAGGTACCAAATAACGTAATACCAGCTGTCAAATTTGGTGCTGGTTGTTTCACGGTTTACGGCTGCTTTTCTGCCAGAGGTGCTGGTAAACTGTCAATTATGGACGATAAGATGCCCGCAAAAAAATATTAGCAAATCCTATGGGAAAACTTAGTGCCTTCCGTAGAGAACTTTGAGCTTTTTTCTGATTGGATTCTCCGACATGACAATGATCCTAAGCGTACTGCTTGGACCACGAAGAAGGCGCTCGATAAAAACAACTTTGACGTCTTACAATGGCCGAGTCAGTAAACGGCTTTGAATCCAACTGAGAACTCGTGACGACATTAGAAAACAGGAGCAATATGAAAGACCGTACCTCCGCCAAGCAAAGCAACGGTAACGAAACATTCAAATTGGTTCTGAAACTATGATTTCTTTTGTATCAGCACTAAAATCTAATCATTGATGCCTTTTGACTATAAATAGCTTCTGTAATTTTCTCGAAAATCCGTTTATAGCTTTTTGAGTTATGCCTCTAACATTCAGACAAACATTGAACAAACACACAAACAATTAAATCGAACACTGATTATTACTAAAATATAATCATTTATGTCTTTCAATATTACTAACAATTTCTGTAAAATTCGAAAAGATCCGTTCCCAACTTTTTGAGTTATTTTGCTAACAAACAAAATCAAACACAAGAACAACGAACAGATCGTGACGAAAATTTATTGATTTGCTCTTTGTATTAAACCAAACAACTTCTACGAATTTCATAAAGATCTGTCCTTAACCTCTTGACTTATAGCATCAAGAAAAAAGAGGCAGACAAACAAACAAACGGATGAACGGATATTAACCAAAAGTTTATCACCATTTCCTCCTAACATACCTAAAATTTGCTGTAAATTTCGTCACGATCAGACCACAACTTTTTGAGTTATTTTGGTGACAGACAGTCAAACATACAAACTCGACGAAAATATAACCTTCTCTGCGGAGGTAATTAAAATCCGGGAAAGATGAACAACAAACAAAAATCACTGATATGAAGACCATTTGACAGCAAGCATAGAGCAAGATACCTGCTAAAGTATGCGAATCGTTAATTAAAGACTATAGGAAGAGAGTGGCCGCTGTTGAAGTTGACAAAGGCTCTGTAACAACGTATTAAACGGTGATATCATGTTTTTCTGCTCGACGATTATTTTATACCGTTGAATATTAACACAGTGTGATATTTTCTTAAGCATTGGATATTTGTTTTATATGCATATAATGGCAGTAATATGCAATCTTGAACAGAAAGTATATTCTCTTTTTTTCGGGTGTTATACTAAGAGTAAAATTGTTAACTAGATCACTCTAAAAGCGCATACCTCCGCAGCAAGACAACTTAAAAGAAAAATTTAACTTCATTCAGTTCAGAGAAAAACAAAAAACTGTTGAAGCGATCTTGACCAAATGTTAATAATCTGTTCCTCCTAACGTACCTAACAATTGCTGTAGATTTCGTAAAGACCCATGCATAATTTTTTTGAGTTTTTGGTGACAGACAAAGAGAGAGTCAAACAAACAGGCAAACTCAATGAAAATATAACCTCTTTGGCAGAGGGAAATATTCTCGTGTGCACGAGTACTTATTTTCCCCAACTGGACATAAATGACAGAGGACCAAGCACTGCACTATGCACAAAGTACCTCCCGATGCAAAGAGCTTTACGCACCTTACAGCCGTAGGCAGCCATGGCGTCGTCGAAGCTCCACTCGTTGTTGATGCCAAAGGATAAGACGGTACAGCCGTGGGGGTCGGGACGGACCCCCTCATCCATGCAGACAACCTTGGCCCCGTCAGTTCTATGGATTGTGAGGAGACCTCCAAATCTGCTCTGAGGGACATGAATTACATTTCTACTATAGCTGTTCATTATTCATGCCTGACGGTGTAACTCAGTTAGTGAGACAGCTACGCGCGCACTCGCCAGCTTCATCTTCGGTTTCAAATAATATGAAAGGTGAGCCGAAAAGAATATACAACAGGCATACAGGGCTGCCCGAGTGCTCCCAATTACAACAAGTACCTGGCCACACTCTGCGACCTGGATACTGCAGACTGAAGTTACTACAGAACTAGTTATTAACTTCTGCTGAGAGTCCGAACTTAGCAACGATACACAACACCTCAGGAGTAGAATATATGGAACCGTGGCCGGGTTTAAGCCAAGTAGTCCAGGCTCTAGGAGGGTGTCTGTGGACATTTCTTTTTCACTGCTCTACCATCCTATTCCATATGATGAGGACATTAAAAAGAGTTGGGTAGAACTTTCGTAACTGTTACATTTTTGAAGGGGGCATGGTTGCACAAAATTATCAATTGTAGACAGATTGTTCTGAAACTTGCTCAGTATATGTATTTTCCAAAAAGAACCAGATTTTTACCCCAAAACTTTTTCGATTCAGGCCTTAGTTTTTGAGAGAATAGGGTTATATATAAATACATATGTATATTTTGGAAGTTTCATACGAATAGGACTCGATGAGTTTTCATGCTAGAACAAAAACAATTACGTTTTTTGAATCCTTGAAATATTCCTAACAAAAGCATACAATGGATTGTCCATTTTTGCCCTCATAATATCTTTTTTATCACAGCTCAAAACCGAATCCCTTAATTGTTTTTCCTTATATTTTAGTTAGCGATCGCTACGAAATAGAAAATGGAGAAACCAGGTGGCATATAAAAAAAAATATTATGAAGGCAAAAATAAATAATCCAGCTGTAAAGTTTTGTTAGGAATGTTTCAAGGATTCCAAAACTGTCATTGTTTTTATTCTAGCATGAAAACTCATTGAGTTCTAATATGGTGAAATTTCCAAAATATACAAATATTATATATGAATCCCATTATCTTAAAAAGTAAGACTTTAATCGAAAAAGATGTACAGTCAAAATGTGTTTCTTTTTTGAAAAATGCGTATTCTGAGTAAGTTCAAGAACATTCAGTCCAAAATTGATCATTTTATGCCCCAATGCCCCCCTCAAAAATGTACCAGTTACAAAAGTTCTACCCGACTTTTTTTAATGTCCTCATCATATGAAATAGGAAAATACATGGTAGAGCCGTGAAAAAGAAATGTCCACAGACACCCCCTAGAACCTGGACTAAAGGGGACTCGGAGCAAATTGAGCCGAGCGCCTTAAACCAAATGGGGCCAAATAGCGAGAAGCAGCCAGAACCATCACGGTTTAGCTAGGGTTGCATTATGAATAACTTCCTTGGCGGAGGTAAAAATGCACATAAGTGATTGAGCGAATATCCACATCCGCGGAACATCCGCACTTTTTTACATATGGTAACATCCGCAATCGCATCCGCAGATATCAGAAAAATAAAATCTGCTAAAGATCCGCAGCAAAGGAGGGACGGATGCGCAGGTTCATCACTGTACGCGAAACTCATCCCTAGCGCTGAAAACTGCAAATTCTCATTTGGCTCGAAATGTGTGTAAGCGCTGCCCCTGTCAAGGAAGCGCCATCTATGTTTTCTTCCCAAGTGCTGTACAAACTGCCGTCGTGAGAGGGAGTGTGTGGTGGGGCGAATATCCGTATCTGCATCCGCATCCACAGAACATCCGCACCTCTTTTGAACATCCGCATCTGCATCTGCGGATGGATAGATGGTAACATCCGCATCCGCGGATGTCAAAACACTTAAAGATCCGCATCGGCGGATGTCTAAAAAATGACATCCGACTCATCACTATTGCACATACCACATTTTTAGGTACCTGTTATAAAGACTAGTTTGTAATCCATTTAAAATACTTTCTTCTCGCAACTTATACTACTAGCCTACCATAAAAATGCACATATTAGGCATAATGATATTGTTTGACACAACAAAGGCTTTGATATGCTATCAATATTGTCAGCGTATTATTATTATTACCATTCGATATTTTTGCATATAAATCCTTACGAAGCTATAACTGTCATACATTCTCATAACTCTGTATGGAGAAGAATTCTTCTATGTTTTTCTTAAGGTTTACTTATGATTTACTTTTTTCTCGTAGGAGAAATGGGCCATTGACAGGGAGGCCTGGGGCCTCCAATGCCTCCTCATATACCCTGCTGCGTCAGAAGTGTGCGTCAGTCAGTTTTAGTAATGGGTAAAAATTTTAGTCCTGCACGGTAGTCCAACTTGTGAGTGGACCAGACTGAACATGGCTGGGTGAATGAAGTGATGCGCTCCCCGGACGTACGCACAAGATGGATTTAAGAATGGTGTTCCAACATTTTGGCCCTATTGCTCGTATCATGCGAACCAACAGTGTTTGCAGGGATTTTTTTTTAGTTTTCGTCCCAATGTATTAGCAATAAAATGTTGAGGGAAGCATCATATACCATCGATTTTGCACATTGCTCGGCGGGCGAACTTTCTGCACTCGTGTTAATTAATGTAATTCCTTTAGAAAAGATCACGAGGAGGAGGATGAGGAGGCAGCTTTGCGGATGCACGCAGGGTGAAAAAAGTATTAACTTCGTGAGTGCTTTTTCCCATAAGAACGTTGTTGGGTATATAACTGTAGCTCGTGCATCTAGTAGAAATTGAGCTTTGGCAGAACAGAAGGAACTTTTACGCTGTAACGAAACAGAATAAAGCGACACACTCTGCAGCTACAATTACGGCGAGTGGCGAATATGGTTGGACATCGTGAACCAGCTGTGCAATCATATCATAATTTACAATCCATCAGAAGCTCTTCGGCTGTGAACTTATAATTATCACGTAATGATACTGACAATCGTGCGAAGCCAAACGCATTACAGTCTGATATAATTGTCATATGGGTGCATGGAGAGGATGGAGAAATAAAGGTCGAAAACTGCCGTCTTTATGATTACAGGTAGTAATGATATACTGTAAGTACTGGCATGACATGACAGATGAGAGATCTCGAGTATATATGTATTTTCTACCCACCTATATCAATACCGTAGATAATTATATCATAATATTAAGGTACAACTTCTCGTAACTGCAAAATTATTTACTATCATTAAGAAACATTCATCTTAGCCATAGCACTGACTTCGTTTATTTTACCTATTTATTTTTTTTATAGAAACGGACGCTATATTTCATGGCTGGGTGGGTTAGTTGAACAGTAGTCAGCATTTTTACTTCTTATTGCAACTTAATAAGTAGTCGTAAAGAGTACAGACCTCACCATGTTAGCGCACGGTCCTGTGGTGCCTATTAGGTTGTAGAAGGCGTCCCACGTAGGGGTGACCGTGGCTGTGGAGATCCTGGGTGCGGTGGACTCTGTGAAAGCACTTTTCCCTGACGAAGAGGTTTAATTTACATAGTATCAAGTTAATTATCTTCCACTCCTGATCAATATGATGATAAGTCTCTTAACCCTTTGCCTCCTGAAATTCAGATAACATATTTTTTCAAATTTTTTGGGGGGAAATTTATGAAAAATAGGTTAGTTAAACACATATTTGAGAAAAAATTTAGTTTTACTTCAAAAACAGTTTTTTTTGCATCGGCTACTACAGATGCCGTCAGTGTCTTGGGTAATTTACATGATGCATAGCTTTTGTATAGGGAA
Organism: Parhyale hawaiensis; assembly: GCA_001587735.2. Taxonomy (NCBI): domain Eukaryota; kingdom Metazoa; phylum Arthropoda; class Malacostraca; order Amphipoda; family Hyalidae; genus Parhyale; species Parhyale hawaiensis. The sequence goes on from LQNS02276866.1 coordinate 12,780,925, forward strand.
AACTGGAGAGTGGCATCTGATGATGCCGTCAGGAGGCAAAGGGTTAATAACTTTTTATATGTATATTTGAGTTTTTCATATAACGAAAAACTTCTCCAGAAAGAGAGTATTTTCGCGAGCGGGAATGAAAACAGTGGAAATTAGAGTCCATCCAGGAACCAGCAACCCATGCACTAGAATGACTAGATTATGCACCATCGCCTAACCAAAGTAAGTCAGAGAAACAGGTAGACAGTTTGGCAAACTAGAATTAGTCTAAAGTGAATCCAAGTTGAAGTAAAGTGTGATGTATATGACACTCATGTCTGTTAGGGCACTGCGCCATCACCCAGCCAGGAATGGATAAAATCCAGGAACACAGACAGATAGACAGACATATCCTGTTCCCAATATCTATATACTACTATATATATATCACACAGTTGTTTGTTCCAATGACCGTTTACTGTAAATAATACTTAGAAACTAATATGCTGTACATCTAGCTGGTCATCTAAAAATTGAGAGTTGTTCTGAATCCCCGACGATTGTTTTGGCTGTGTCCTATTCCAAGAGTTCTAATGTACCGCCATATGCAGCTGTGAAAGCATTATCTGACTGCCCCTCAGTGTATTATGATATAAGTATTGTATCAATAATGTCGGCTAGCATTGACAAAAAAGAATATACCTCCAGTTATAAGAGAAATATTACCTCCGTCGAGGAGAATAAGACGAGTGCTATAATGAAACTCATTTTTAATAATAAATATATTCATGCTTTTGATTCACACATGAATCAACCTCAGGAAGTTTAGAAGCATCGAAGCTGATTTGAAACTAATTATAAAGCTGATTATAAAAACTGATTTTCCCCAAAGGAAAATCGATATGTGAAGTATTACTCCGTCGAGGAGGTTATGTTTTTGTCGATTTTCTTTGTCAATCTGTCTCTTCGCCTGTCTATTTGTCTGTTACGAAGATAACTCAAAAAGTTATGGACGGATCTTTTCGAAATTTACAGGGATTGTTAGGTATGTTAGCAGGAACAGATGATTATTAACTTTTAGTGAAGATCCGTCCAACCGTTTGATTATGTTTCGTTTTTTCGTAGCATCATAACTCAAAGAGTTAGGTACGGCTTTGCATAAAATTTTTATGAGTTGTTAGGTGCGTTGTTAGATGTGTATATCACGAACAGTGAATGACCACATTTTTTATAATCTGTTTGTCTATGTGTTTGATTTTATGTTTGTAAGCAAAATAAATTTAAAAAGTTATGAACTGATTTTCATGAAATTCACATAAGTAGTTAGACACATCACGAGCAGTAAATGATCAAATTTTGGTGATGATCGACTGATCTGTTTGTGTGTCCGACTAATGTTTGTTAGAATGTTCGTCAGCAACGTAATTCGAAAATTTATTAACGGATCTTCAAAAAAAAACGGAAGCTGTTATTAACGTCGAACAGCATAAATGAGCATATTTAGGTGTTGATAAAAAGGAAATTATAGTTTTAGAACCAATTTGAATTTTTCGTTAACATTGTTTTCTTGGCGGAGTACGCGCTCTCAGGATGCTCTAGTTTTTATTATTTTATTAAAAGTCGTTTGTGCCAGTGCTGTAGTACCGGCGTTTAATAAACTGGAGGTCCTCGGTTGAAGTTCTGGTTTGATCCCTAGTATTCGATACGTATACTGCATCTACTATATAAGTTACTTAGTCATTTACGTATGTAATCTTATATTCTGATAATTAATATACTTGCCACTTGGTCCAGCTAAGAGAAGCGGCGTGTTTTGCTTCGTTGTGAATCTGCGAAAAGCAAAGCATATTTTCTCTTGCAGTCAAGATAAAATCATACAAATCCCGTAGCAATATAGTAGAACAAATAAGCCTTATAGCAATATTCCACAACTTGGTGTGAATAAAGTTACGGGTCTGTGATATCCAAATCCCAGTTGCAACCGTTCTCTTGCTTTATTTTGAAACTTCTCAACGAAGTTCGTTCGCAAAAATAGTCTTGTGGTTAGCTTACTTGCTGCGAGAATGGACTGGAAGTGCTGCAATTTTATCAAGTATGTATCAGTAAGACTGGAGTCTTATCGTGAGTTAGAATGGAAAATTATGTTATCGATTGGAAGCCAATACTAAGTTTTCGAGATTTGGCTTGCCAGGACTTCGGATGGGTGCGCTGTAGCTATGCTTTTTTGAATCGGGTTTCAGGCGTTAACCCTTAACTGTCTGATGAATCTTTACTGTATGATAACCCTTAATAGACCTATAACTCCCAACAGACTGATAAATTTTATCTGACTGATAACCTTTAACCCTGAACTAAAATATCTAGAAACTCAATGGCCCCAACACTACAATTGGAACATAGTGCATCAGAGTTTGTGCAGTGTGAATTTTCCTTCAAATAAACCCTACACAAGCTCCCAAGGGTCTGACTGTTTGATGGACATATAGGCATACATTACAACACAAGTCTGCTGCACATTATTAAGTTATTACTCCACAAGTCGGCTGCACAGTTGTTAAACGGATTGCGTCATTAATGGCATGTTCGATTGGGCCCCAAAATCATACCTTCAGGGTTTGACTTGTTCGAAACTTCCCGCGGGTGCGCCGCCTTCGACCCATTGAATTGAGTTTCAGGCATTGATACTCAGTCGGTCGCCCACGAGACTTCCAGAAACTCAATCTTGCTCAGTAACGTGGAGTTTACAGCCGACTCTCAAGTTCTGGACAAGTACAGCCTTAAAGGCTTACTTTTGGGGCCTAACCGAGCATGTCCTCAGTCAATGCCACGAAAACCTGTGTGGGTTTGTACAGTACTGCAGCACTGACTAAAAATATAATATGATAAAAATGGACGAGACGATACACGTTTGCCGCTGCATGGAAGCACATCGCAGCAAACAATACAATTCACTATATTTTTATTCATATTTATATATATATATATATATATATATGTCGTATTGGCCTGATAGAGGTACACCCCCTCCAAGAACCTTGCAGGTTAGGGGCCAGGAATGGTTCTGCTAATGTCCTATATCAAATATAGGTCTTTATACGGGCTTACTGTGTTCTAAACTTCATATTTCACTACAGGAACCAGTCCTTGCCTACCTAACCTACAAGGTTGGCGGGGTAAGAGCTCATTGTAAAGGGGCTGGTATTAGGGTGGATGGAGGCAGCAAAAAAAAAATTCCCGTTATACTATCGAGAAGTGGGAGTGCGCAGGAACGTAGACTTATTTTCCTTAAAAATGAGATCAAATTTGCATAAATCCACGGAATTTATGTTTTTTTTCAAGTACGAGGCGTATAGGTGGCCAAGATTTTTGTACCTCTATAGAACCAGAAGGCCACTTAACAGGCCGTAAATGAATATTATTAGCCATCTAATAGCCCGTTTCGAAATATATCTGTTTCAGTATCGGAAATTTAGAAATATTATCGTGCAGATGGTGCTCTAGCTGAATATTTTGCAGCGTCAACCTGTCATTAGTATATTTCTTTTAAATTTCCTTCTGATTTTCAACGCTATCTGGCCTCATACGCCTCTACGCACAAAACAAAAAAACTAATAACACAAAATTTTCGTACATACCCAGCATAGAAGGACATCATCATAACCGTCGCAACCACGCAACTAAAGATCACCGAAGTTGCAGGGTTGGATCTTCTGAAAAACATTTCTTTCCTAATGCCAGTTGCTATAAAAATTTCTGGAAAATTCGGGTAAATAATTATGATTCAATGAGCAGAGGTGGACGTAGCGGCCGTTACCGCTGTGTCTAAAAATGCTCGTACTACCATGTCTTTCTTAAGGCAGCACCACAACCTTCTGCAGCGTAAACAGAAGTGTGGCTGTATTGGGAGACCTTACTGTAGTTGTGTGTCTGTCAGTGTTTCTTGATTGTATTGGTCCGGATGATGGTGGTGAGTGGATGTGTGTGTGTTTGGGTGGACATTTTCCAGCCATAGCTTACATTTGACCTTAATCTACTTGGCTATTGGACAGTTTCCGGCATGTGTGTCTGTCTGACAGTAGGTCTGGTTTTACTTTCTCGTTTCTGTGTTCGGATAACGTACTTCCGCGAACATATTGTGTATCTGGACATCCTCTGGTTTGTTTGTAGACATTTCTCTTGCTTCTTGATATACGTGAAAAATCGCATATATATATATAGTATATGTAACTATAAAAACGTTATTTTAGCTGATAGGTGGGTGGATAGGCGTGGATATTTTGACGAAGATGTGAAAAATGCCGAAACTGCTGACTCAGTACTTTCAGCCCCCTCGTCCCATCGTGAGTGGTGGTAAAATGCTGGTAGTTCACACAATTATGATTTATTGCGAGTTTTTAACACTTCAGATATTACTACGCACTCAGGTGTTATCAGTACTTAGAGCCCAGATCTCTAGCATATATTAGATTATTGCTATTACGGCTAAAAATGCAAATAAAAATTTGCATTTATTGCAGAATATGCTTCTATAAAGTAATTTGACCAGGTACAAAGCCAAAAAGTAGTCATTATGCAATAAATGACTATAAAACTTGCACATAGTAGTACGTGTTTGTACCATTAAACATAAAATTATTTATTAGGAAACGCTGAACAAATAATTAATATATATTAAGTTTATCATGTTTCAACTTGGTTTAAATTTCCTATGAAAGAAAATGTAAGGAATTGAGCAAGTCACTGTCATTCTAGTCACTACATATCCAGTTACACAAGTGCTGGCAGTAGACGAGCGTACTATTACGACGGGCGGACAGATTTCGACAGCAATAATAGGCACACTTGAATTAAACAAAGAACCTGCCATGTTTCTGTTAAATTCCCCTCAATTAGAACGCACTAATAGTACAACAATAGCGAACTTCATTGCGTCATCTTTATCGCTTCTTTGGCCAGAATCCATTAAGTATAACAACATATTGTTGCTGGTGACAGACGTTGCAGCACAAATGAGGGAAAAAGCTGCTTCTTTGCAAATTGTGTACCCCAATATGCTGCTCCTTACTTGCCTCGCACACGGCCTGCACAGAGCTGCAGGACAGGTACGGACGCACTTTCAGGACGTTGATAAACTAAAGCAAACGACAATATATATATACATTCATGAATGCCACAAGTAGCTGCGAACTCTTCAGAGAGAAGGCTCCTCACGTGCCTCTTCCCCCACAGCCTATTGTAACGAGATGGGGTACAGGGATAACCACAGCATTATATTATGCTAGACATTTTACAGTCGTGAAGGTAAGACCAATATGCATTATGCAATCAGTTCATATTATTTGTAGAAGCACTGTATTTATGAGACATAGTGGCAGTATGAATTATTTTCTACTTCATGTAATATACAAATTATTGGGTAAGCTCCTAGAACAGTCCAGCGCTGGAGTTATCTATGAACCGAGCATTTAGTCAGGTTCCTCTTATAATACAGTATTCCTTGTACTGGAGTCTCCTATAGGATTCAAGCCTTCAGTTTACCTGATTGATATTCAGGATATGAGCTCCACCGAGCTTATGCAGGGGCAGGAAAGTTCTTTTAGTGAATAACCTAACATAACGTGACGTAACCCTCACCTGACCCTTACGTGACGTAACCTAGGGCTACGTTAGATTACATTAGTTGTTAAATGTAAATAAAGTTGCTTTATTTCATTCTTATATACAACAAATCTGAGTACTATAAAGAAAGCTCACAGCTATGTAAATTCCTGTTCGTTTTAAATAATAACTTCCTAATTTTTTATAGGTACAAATGAAAGAAAACTGCTGAATTTTAGCCAAAACTTGAAAAGTTTTACGTGCTATTCTGCTATTAATAAGAACTATCTTGCTAAAAATAAAAACTACTTTGTTATGATAACTGCAATGCCGACTTTCTTAAGTGCGATTTTGATTAGATTTTTTGCGCTATTTTCACCACTTTGTTAGGACTAGAAATATGGGCTCTAGTAATCAGCTCACTTGAGTTTGAATTGCAGACGGTATGTATAGCATTATATAGTGTATTATGTATACTATGCATACGAGGGTGGTTCCAAAATTAATGCCTCTTTTTCTAACTAAAAAGATGAAGAGCTACGAAGACAAAAGTGGCACTATTAAAAGGAGCGACCTGTTGTGCTCCAGAGTTTACTTTTTTATGTAGTCACCAGTCACCACAATTCTCAATGCAGTTTTGCCAACGATGACCGAGAGCCTTGACAGACATCCTGTCGGAAGTCTTTTTGTTCTTGCGTGACCATTCATGGAACCCACCTAGCACACATTTTGCTGTAACCTGGGGATGACAAAATCATTTGCAGTGCGCTGACATCCGTATACAACTCTACACGGATTACATGCATCGTTATTCGCCGATCGGTGCGGATCAGTTGATCGAGGCGCACTTTGTTTTCCGGGGTGCCTGTGTATGGCGTCCGGAGCTAACTTTTTCACTTCACGTCTCTATCGCCACTCTGAAATCGACGAACCCAGCTCCTAACGTTGCTGGCATCAACAGCATCGGTTTCGTAAACGCTCAGCAGGCGCGGGTGAATATTAATTGTTTCAATTTGTTCTGCATGTAAGAATTCAATGACGTATATCTGTTTTTGACGCACTTCCATGTCAGGGATTGCTTTGTTAAAGTGTCACAAGCTCAATATCTGCAACAGAGAGATGAAATTTTCAGATCATCAGTGCCCAAGTTAAGTCATGATAACAATGGAATTTGCAATGCCCTTGGATATCTTCAGGCAGAATAAAAAATAGGAGGCATTGCTTTTAAAACGACTCTCGTATGGGCATAAATGGACTGCTGATGGATTGAAAGATACGCCCAGCTGCCGTAGGTGCACTTACTATTTTTAGAAATGGAGAGTGAAGGGGCGCGGGTCGTTGCGTAAGAACCTTCCGTCGATGGCACCATAGTTCTTGACAACCTGTGGTCCACTGCAGCTGTACACTCCTCAGGGCTAGTTGGCCTATATCCACCGCACGAACCAGTGCGTGTGAGTCTCCCAGTAGAGTGGCGCAGTCAAGTTAGATTAGATAGGCGGCAGTAAACGGACAAACAGGCACATTCCCAGAAAGCCGCTGGGACTTACGCTCCGACCCTCTATGAGCGATTGCCGTTATGTCAGCATCATTAAACGACTGAGGACAAAAGAAGAAGAAAAAGGAAATCTCATCCAAAGGGGCGATCATCATGCAGCAATCCCGAGTTATAGCCGAAAGTCAGCGGAGCTTAGAGACGCCAAGTTAGTTGGGGCGGAAGAGTGAAGATTATGGATTAAGGTGGCTTTTAAAGCTTTGGCCGTTAAGAGTTTGTGACATGTGGAAGAGGTGTTTTATGTTGTGGAGGGTATCTAGCCCAATGTTTGACAAGATGATTTTTAAACGCGATGGCTGTTTTCACACCGATTACGTCGAAAGGGAGTCCATTCCAAATGTTCACTATGAAATACGGAAAGAACTACTGGTTTAAGTTTTTTTTTTTTTTTTTGCCTTATGCTTGAGTTTTTGACCATTGTTCACTGGCGATCATTGACGTCTCTTTTCAAAAAGTCGTCGTTGAAGCCATTCAAATACTTGAATGTTTCTATTAGTAGCGCCTGAGTCGTTTTTGCTCGAGAGAATTCAGGTCCACTTCCTGTAGGTGACACTCGCATGGCTTGTTTCGCAGCTGAGGTATCAATTTCGTTATTCTGCGTTGAATTCTTCCCATGTTATCGATATCTTTGCACAGACGTGGAGACCGTAATGGAAACGCAAATTCTAAATCTGGGCTCACTAGCCCCCTGTACAAAGGAACGATGATGTCCTTGGATTTCAATTCAAAACTCCTGGAAATGAATCCCAGTTCTCTGCTTGCTATTTTAGTACTCATGTCAACTTGCTGACTGCGTTATAGTTTGTTTGTAATAGATTAATAGTTATCAACAAATCCCGTTCTTGGAGGGCAGCTACCAATTTAACTACCTTTACTACTCCATCTTCAAGATTTGATTCAGCTACAAACTGTTCAAAAGATTCGACTGCCTTTTAGTCTATTTGACTGATTCTGATACAGTTTTATAGAGCTGCAAACTTCCACTGTCTGTAGCTAACAGTGCCCACGGGTCACTTCGGCGGGGCTTAACCGACGCAAGCCGGAAGTCGAAGAGTAATAAGAGGGATGATTATTTCTCAATCACTTATTCAGAATTGACGCCCTACGGGCTCGTCTCTCTGTGCATATTGTGCAATCCGCAAGGCAGTAGCTCATGAGTATCTAAATACACCTGTACTCAGTAGAAGGAAAATTTAACTACATAGGCATATATTGGCGGTGGGTCGCGCCTGCGTGCAGGTCAGAGGTGGCGTGACGCCGTTAATAGCGGCAGCGGTACCAGACCTCAGTGTTTCACTGTCAGGAGCAGATTAGGGGGTAAACCTCAGACTCCTGAAAGTGGGGAAGGGGTGACATGGAGTTGCAATGCACCTTGCACCATTCGACGCTCCTCCCATAACCCCTCAACCCTCTTGGTGGCAATCGAAAACTTGCTGAGACGTGTGGCAATCAGATGCCGGTGTTACCCTCTCGGTGAATGCAACACGATCTCAGCGGCCCAAAGTGTTGCGGCTTCTTCAAAAAACTCGGAACCTTATTTTAGCTGCATTTTAATATAAAACTTTAGAAAAAATATGCAGAAGCGCTTTAAATGTCAAAATTGAGTCCTTTAACTTCGAGCCTCAATCGATCACAATGTACAAACGAAGGCAATGTTTACAAGGGCAGTGTCAATACTCAGCTCATAACCCTACAATTTTGTAGGTCGTTGTTGGGGTCACCCAGAGTTAACCAACGTGCGTCGCATTGGAGAACGGGGTAACACCGGTGACACCGAAAGTTGATTGCAACAGGCCTCAGCCGTGCTGGAGTCAGCAAGGCTCTGAACAACAGGGATCACTATACGCATTTCGATGAAATTGTGAAACAGGATAGAGGCCACTAATCACCATGAAAGAAAATGATAGTGAAGGCTGCTCAGAGCACTGGCCATTAACAAGTTTCGATCTATTCTTCTGACGAGTGACACCTTGGAAAAGAAATCGTACCACCTAGACAGTAACAACTGGCTAAATTGGTTCTACATAGAGTATGAATAACAATGTACACAGATCACGCACAGGTCTCGGTCTAGCGACTCGAAGCAAATTGCAGTGACTAGTCAACGTCAATGAAATACTTGAATTATCTGCTACTTATGTATATTCTCTACTAACAATTAGAGTCGCCGCAGAAGCTAAAGCAGCAATTGAGCATCTGGGCAGCGGCGTGGCGGCCCTAAATATTGCTAGGGTTGTACCGAAGTATTGCGTGAGAGCAGCCTGGGGCCGGTTGCAATCAAACCTTTGGTGTCACCAGTGTTACCCCGGCCTCCAATGGTCCACAAGTTGGGTAACACCGGGTGACACTGACTACACCGTAAAAAAAAACCTTAGGGTTATGAGCTGTGTAACACTGCCTTTGTTTACAAACATTACCTTTATTTGCAAACATTGTGAACGAAAGTAAAGGAAATCTTCTATGACTGCCAAAAACTGGCTATAAATTCCTGCATTTAAAGCAACTCTTTATCAACTTTTTATCCTTAATACAGCCAAATAAAGGCTCCGTCAGAAAAAGTTGAAGTAAGAGTGCTCCGCAAATTCCACAACACTTTTGAGGGGGCACTGAAATGGCACGTTGCATTCACCGCTACAGGGCATGACTCCGGGTAACACTGTAAAGGAAACACCGGCGTCTGATTGCAACACGCCTCTGAATTTCATGGAGTTGAAATGAAACAAGATCATGATCTGGCCACCAACTTTACCTAATTATCACCCGCGAACGAATTCAGAGAGGTAATAATGTTTCGGTTGAAGATTTAAGTATGTGACTATATTTTTATATATGTATGTGTATGTCTGTCCACTCAATAAGTGGTCGAAGCAGTTAAGCAATGCTCATAATTTTTTGTAAGGAGTTTGATGGGCTGACCTAGATGTGACCCATACCAAAAACTAGACCTAGCTGGCCGTAAAAATGACGGCGTTGAATTTTCTCCGCCACGGCAAATTTACATCCAGCACGGCAGATCGTCTAGAGAATGGGGCGTTCTATTTTTGTTCTTATGTTATTTGTGGAAAGCTAATCCATGGACATAATGCTGCTGTGCCCTAGCCTCGTTCATCAAAAATAACTTCGTTGAATTTGCTCCTTACCGCGGGTGATGGTCTAACGCCACTGAGGCGTTCTAGTTTTAACACTGTTTTCAAAACTCTGTGTGATCCTTAACGAGGCCTGTTAAGAAATACCAAACAATTTTCGACAAAAAACTGCAAACAGCATTTGACCCAATACGGATCAAGTAAAATATCTATTTTTTCGAGAAATAGCATTCTTTGAAACGTACTTTAGGAAGGACCTTAGTTTTACTTTCAGGAACTTGACAAAATCCTGATGATCCACGTCTGTAGACACGGGTCAAATGTGATACAGTTGAAGGTTTACTGTTCATAGTAAGTTGATCGGTCGTTGGTCTTCTAGTGATGCATAAACTTAATAAGGTGAACAATATTATGCTGGTATGATTGCTGTTCAAAGCCACTAGGTTATCGCCAAAACAATTCTTTAGGCCAAAGCTATCATTACAGTGCGCCTCAAAACAGCTACTCCAAGTATGCGTACAATTTTATTCCAAAGGCACTTTTTTCTGATGGTAAAAGCTTTTAGGAGGTGGAAGCTTGTATGTAAACACGTAATGTACAAATATTGCACGAAAGCGCACCGTATTCTGAAGAATTTTTGAATAAAAATGCAATAAAACTTAGAAACTATGACCGCGGTTTGAGACAGACACTTGATATTTAAATTTAGTCAACTCTGAGTGTTGAGGAGAGTCAGGAAATACTTGTTACAAAAAGAAGTAGAGTACTCTGAGAGAGCATACCTCCGCCAAACAAGCAAGGCAATGTCAAGAGGAAATTCAAATTGGTCCTAAAACTAGGATTTCCTCATCATCATTTCCAAAATTCGGTCAATTGTGTCTCTTGATAGCAGTACGAACTTCTGTAATTTTCTTCAAGCTCCGTCCGTAACTTTGCAAGTTATGGTATGGCAAATATTATTCAAACAGGCAAACGGACGAACCGATCCCCACCAGAATTCGGTCATTTGTGCCTGTTAATATTTCTAACAATTTTTGTAAAATTCAGTCATATCCATCCACAATTTTTTGAGTTATGTTCTCACAAACATTTTAACAAACATTAGTCAACACACAAAATGACAAACCGATCATCACCAAAATTTGGTTCATTAGTGCCTTTTTACATTATAACAATTGCCATACAATTCAGGAAGATCTGTTCATAACATTTTCAGTTATGTCATTTACAAACAAAAACAAACACAGACAGAGACAGACAAACGGACCAACAGGTCAACACAAAACTTTGGTTATTTTCCCCCAGTCACAACCTGAAAAATTCTTGAAAACTTCATATAAAGATTCGTTCATGCTACATAAGAAAAAAGGCAGACAAACAGTTGAACGGAACTTCAAAATATGTTAATCATCTGTTTCTCCTGACATACCAAACAATAATCCCTATAAATTTCGTAAAGATTCCTCCATAACTTTTTGAGTTATCTTGGTGACAGACATACAAACAGGCTGACAGACAAAGATACACACCCGACAAATACATAACCTGTTTGACCTGTTTTGCAGCTAAATAAAATGCATATGTATCAATTCCTTAGAAAGCTTTAATCGAACCTTAAATCATAATATTTGCTGGGCACTTTACGGAGTGAACTTGTGAATATTAAATTTTATTATATTTCACTTCAATTTCTTGTCTAAATAACACCAAACGCAGGTTTTCTTTAGAATATTACACTTGGTGCCATCTCAGTACATAAATGTCTGATCACTTTCTTTAACATCCAAATATCTTACGATAACTTATTACTGCATTCGCTCTACTATCAGGAAGCCTCACATGCTGACGGCTGCATCCTATAGTTTTGAAATAAAATCCCTACAGCGCCGTATAACTTGTATCCAGGTCTGTATACCACAGTTCCTTTCCCACGTACAGCTGCATCAAGACTGAGCTCTGGATACTTGCACGGTTCTGGGGGCCCATGATTTTCTCAGGGCTTGAGGGGGGGGTGGTGCACGGATCCGCCCCTGCTCACGGTTGAATTGCGGCACAGAGAATTGCAAAGTCATAAGATGACTTCAACTAATACCGGGCCGCTACGCAAGCGAACTCTCAACTTGTGCGCGGATGTCCAGCTCGCACATCGTTCAGCTTACGTATCTGTTTACCTGGAGTAGCTAGGATACCGACTTTTGGTAACCGGGACGAAGTGTGTGCTGACCTTCCACTCATAAATTGACTGTGCGATTATATCGTTCGGCCTAGGCAGCACTCGCAGTAACGCATTCCTTCCATGGAAGTACCTGGATGACTGAGCAGAGTCGCACCTCCTGCTGTCCCACAATCAGTGTTGCCAAACGGGACTCGTCAAATTTCGAAGATGAGTATCAAAACACAGCCAGAAATCGCAAAAATACCACGAAAATGTATGTTTGCTCGAAGTTATGCACAATATGATACAAAATTTCATAACTGAAGTGATTTTTAGCGACATTAAATTAACTTTTCAATCCATTTTACCTCCTATTCTTGATTTGCACATACAGTAGTCAAGCGTAATGTCTCCAGAAAATATCAGTATTCGCTAAATGAGAAATTTTGCCCAGAACAGTGCTGCAAAGTCTCTTGATCTAGCGACTTCACTGCTAAAATGGCAACCTTCTCCCAAAAGCGCCAGAGGAGGCGAGCTTTTACTCAATATCCACCTGTCACTAACAGCGAGGGGACCAGCAGATCCGTTACCTGCATCGGCGAAGCGTTCGTAGAGATCCTCTCCAGCTGAGGCCACCCAGATAACATAATATAGTCCAGGCTCTGGAGGGGGTGTCTGCGTACATTTCTCTTTCACGGCTCTACCTACCATGTATTTCCCTATTCCATATGATGAGGACAATAAAATGAGTTGAGTAGAATTTTGCACCTGGTACATTTTTGAGGGGAGCATGGGGGTTTAGAATGATCAATTGTTGTGGACCTGTTGTTCAGAAACTTGCTCACAATATGTATTTTTGAAAAAGAAGCATATTTTACTCATTCACTTTTTATTAATATAGGGCTTAGTGTTTGAGACAGTGGGAAATAGATATGCATTTTTGGAATTTCAAAAGAATAGAACTCCATGAGTTTTCGTGACAGAAAAAAAGAAAAAAAAAGACTGACATTTTTGACATCCTTGAAGCATTCCTAACAAAATTATGCAGTTTGATTCTCCATTTTCTATTTCGTTGCGATCAAGAATACGGTTTTGAGCTGTGATAAAAAACATATCATGAGGGCAAAAATGGAAAATCCGGCTCTACAGTTTTGTCAGGAATGTTTCAAGGATTCCAAAACTGTTAATTTTTTTCTATAGCATGAAAACTCATTCAGTTCTATGCTTTTGAAATTTCCAAAAAATACATATATTTATATATCTTTCCCAATATCTCAAGAACTAATGCCTGATTCAAATGTGTTGTAGGGGCAAAAATTTTTTTTTTCAAAAGTGCATATTCTGAGCAAGCTTCAGAACAATCGGTCCACAATAGATAATTTTAAGTATCCCCCATGCCCCTCCCTGAAAAATGTGCCAGTTGCGGAAATTCTACCCAATTTTTTTTTTCAATGTCCCCATCATATGGAATAGGAAAATACATGGTAGAGCTGTAAAAGAGAAACGTACACAGACACCCCCCCCCCCTTCCAGAGCCTTTACTATATATAATGCATAGAGCTGAGACTCGCTCGTTATAAAGTTTTTCGATACCGTATCTATGCTACCGAAACCGGCAGCATAGATACGGTCGAAACCGCACACTAGCTGCACATCCTAGCCAGCAGTGGAGCATACTTATGCACATGAGGCCTCGGCATAATTGCTTACTGAAGTGTACGACTTTCACAGCGCACACTTATGTATCATTAGTAATAATTATATGTACAGAACGAAGTTAATTTACAGCCAATAATTAACCGAGTATTAATTTATACTGAGTATGTCCAGCCGCGTTTCCTACTGATGTGACATAGCTGTGCCGATCCTATAGCTAAGGGAGGTTGTCACCACACCGCCAGTTAGTGCTTACGTTTTGTATTTACTCTAGAGAAGACTCCACAGACATATATATATATATATTACCTGTTTTTGTTACGATTGCTAACTAAAGCTGCACTCAGACAGGGTAAATGTCCGCAATGGCAAGAAACGGAATACTAACAGATGGAAAGATCGACAGGCAGACGGACAAACAAGCAAACAAACAAGCCGGAAGATCATCATCAAAGTTTAATCATTTGTTCCTCGTGCCGTTCTTAACAGTTCCTGTAAATTTGATGGAAATCCTTCTTTAACTTTTAGAGATATTGGTAACATAGAGCAGACAGATTAGCAGATAAAGGTACAAACGGAAATAATTATTATAGCTCATTATTATTACTCATATGTTCTTCGTAACAGTCCCAAGGGTTTCCATGAGTTACTCTAAAGAATAAAATCGTCCTTGAAAATACTCTAATCAACGTAAACTCAAAAGGGCACGATAGGTTAATTGTTTAACTATTGATTAGCTAAGACAAAAATATTAACTATCACTTGTCGGTTGCCTTAAAATATTATGAGCTCATATGCACATGACTGCTAAGTAAATGAGGTATATATAGATAATATATGCAATATTTCTTAAAGTCAATATGACGTTGTAGAAATAGAGCAGCTGTTACAGTTTTTGAGCATCTAATTTTTGTACGTAAGCGTCTTAGGAAACAGCCGTTGCATCAGCTTCACCCAAGGATGGTGAGACCTTACAAGGTTAACTCATAGGGAGGGGCCAAGCTGCAGTGCACCACGGGAAATGGGCTTGTGACGTCATAAAAACCTAGTACGCTAATGAGTAGCCATTTTACATTGTTTCTTCATCATTTCATTAGGGCCTCCAGAGTATCCTATATGTCTTACAAGCTTTATAGCTGCACAAAAATATGTATCAAAGCATCTACGAACTTTTCTAGCTTTCCGCAGGATAAAATTGTATTACTATTTAGGTTGTTTTTATCCGTAACAGGCACGCACCCAGTCGAACAGTATCTGTAAAATGTGGACCTAAGCTGTGCAGTCACGTACTCGTTGTTAACACATTCTCCACTTCTAATCGTAAGAAATACAGCAACATTGGAAAAATTATGCATTTGACATTCGTCACTTTCAACAACATCGTTCCGTAAGACAGTTTAAGTGTGGAGAATACGGTTAGGAATTTTTTTTTTTTTGCAAGTTAGTTAATGCGAGTCGGAAGCGACACTACTGTTATGCTGCTGTAACGCGCTCAGCGTATAGTAGCTGACGTTTTTTCTATCTTTACCGAGCAATTGTACGGTTTCTGCGTAATATGTACAGACTTTTGCTGTAATATTACTTAACCGTAAGGAGAGTTATTTATTCCTCTGGTCCTTTTATGTCTTTCTTCCAAATCTTGTTTAAAAGTTCTTCTATCTCGGGATTTAATCATTCGCATCTAAAACAATTTTTATTGCAGCGGTTTGAAATTATAGAGGATAGCAGGTCATTCGTAGAAAACGAAAATATATCAAAGAAATTTAGGTATTCACTCATATAATTCCTTCTTAAGAATGCCATATTACTCTCGATAAAACTCACTTGACTTATTGCATTTTAAAGACTATAAAATTGACTCTAAAAGTGCTTTTGATACACGAGGGGATTTGTCGGTTGAATTAATCTGCTCTTTTACAAGCCTTTTAACCAACATTCTTTCAAAATTTTATCCTTCAGAGAGATAAAAATGTTTGTAGATGCTTTGATACATATTTTTGTGCAGCTATAATGATTGTAGGACATGTAGGACACTCCGGAGGCCCAAATAAAATGATCAAGAAACAATGAAAAATAGCTGCTGATAAATGTACATACTAGGATTTTATGACGTCATCGCTTCGTACGTACGCCGCCCGCTCGGCAATGCACTAACCTGTTCCCGTTAATCATCCTTGACCACCACCGTAGCACAGAAGGCTAGCCAACAATGAAGCCATCGGTTAGGCCGAGAATCTTTTAGGTTAGGAGGCAAGGCCTGGGTTTCCTAGTGTTTTAAAGATGTATATTGACTGAATATTGGGGAAACCAGGCTTTGATTGCTTCATTGCTTCATTTGTTGATTAGCCATTCGTTACTTAGCGTCAGTCTTTTCTTGGCCTCACTTAGCGTCGTCATTTATGATTGACGAAGCGAAAATTGCCTTTCTTTACAAACACATAAGAAATATCTATCTTTAAATGCTCATAACATTTTCATTTTTGATTTCTCGAAAAAATATATATATATCTTTGGAAAGAGCATAAAATACCGCACTAGAAACGTTTATGCTGATTTCATAATTTTCTGGGAAGCGAAACCGGAAAGATCCGGCTTTTACAGAATCCTTTTTAAGACAGAAAATTTACTGAAAACAATCAAGTGAAAGAGTACATCCTATGCTTTTTGAATCGAAATCGTTTTCATTTTATTCGTATGGCATTAAATAGTTAATTGGGAAAAATCATTGAAAATAATGGTGAATATATGTACTTGTTAAGTTGGTTTTCATTATACATTGAATTAAAGATCATAAAACGGAGAATGTTTATGAATCGATCTAATCTCTCTCTCGCCCTTTATATATACATATATACAGCAATACAGTAGCTACATGAATAGTGTTGTGTGGTCTAAATGAGAACATTTCACACTTTTTCAATAATTTTTGCCCATTTTTCGCTACGGACTTTTTCTGAAAGCTCTGTTTACCCAGAGCGTCTCGTAAGCTTTCGACTGTTCTTTGTCATTATAGAGGAACACATTCCCCTCGTATCTGTTGAGCTCGCAGTGCACCAGCTCGAAGTGTAGGGCCTGGAGCTTGGGCAGGTAGCGCAACAGGCGATCGCGTATTTCTACCACCCAACCTGTGAAAATAACTGCAATGTCAGTCACGTAAACAGAATCCATCACCAAGCTTTCAGGCGTAAGGGATAAAAGCTCAAAATTCTAGAGTGTGAATTGATATTACGAAATCGTGAACAAGAAGCCTGATTGATTCTTTTTCAAAAACAATCACGACTTATCCATAATGTAACAATAGTATACATATATTCTTATATACAGGCAAACCTTCAAAATAGTTAATATTTCACTTTAGGTCCTATTCGAAGTAGGTCTATATGTTTTTAAAACTACAATTTCGATACAATCACTAAAACTCGAAATCGCACGTATTTAAATTGGTTTTATAAATATATATATATTAAAGAATTGATTTTCTTTACTATAATTAACTTATTACGAGTTCATATTGCTTGAAAGACTAAAATGCTAAGACGTTGTGTTGCTAGAGATGAAAAATATTAGAACACTCGATAATCCAAAAATACCATGGATTTATCACCTCATATGTGCGGATGATGATTCCACTGAAATCGAGCAAAGTCAGTTTTTGACGCCATAGTTCATCCTAACCACTACTGTTATCTTTACTCATGGTAGCGTGATAGCATGGCTGAACAACGTAATGTAGTTCAGCCATGCGTGATAGTGTCTACCCAGGCAGCAAGCAATCTCCGCTTCCTGAATCTATGTACCTCTAAGCTTGTGTTTAGTAGGTTTCAAATCTACTTGTAATCGTCTTGCACATTAAATCACGATTTTCCAACATTATCCAACATATTTTCTATTATTCTTATTAACGTAATAATGTTTCAGTTTACTTGATATCCCCCTCACAAATAAGGGAAAGTTAAATAAAATGTGTCGAGAGTCTTGTACGATATTACTGTATTTGCTGGTATTTATTTGGGCAGTACCCCTTCTCGTAAATTTTTTATTAAGTTAGGACGTGCCAAAGAAAACGTAATGAAGGCTAACTCGTCCTCTCCTTTAAGATCTCTATCCACTCCATAGACTTGATCCTCACTTTTACATTATGAAAGGTTCACCGTTCACGTACCTATCTATACATTCTACGCACTAGCGAAAACTACAAGCTCTGGGGCAATTGATCATACGAAGGCCTTACACCGGTGCAAGCAGCGGGTGAAAGAGTTAAACAGTGAATGATCAGGACAAGCTGTGTCACCTTTTGATTCTGAACACTCGAATCTACACAAACTGCAAATCACTAGAATAGTCCTCAGGCCGGAAAGCAGGTCTCGGATAGAATTGTAATACCACAGTTCAATCATTTAAAAAAATGTGCCAGACAAGTATTTCATGCTGGTGTTCATAAGCAGTTGTGGCTCGGGGACCTCCCAGTGGGTATGTCACCCCAGGAGCAGCCTGTAGCGCAACTCGTTCCAAACGCACGTAGCTTCGTTCGGTGTCGGGAATCCCGGCGAACGTACGACTAGAGAAGTGCGATTTTTCACACTTTTCCATTTTAAAGAAAGTACATTTATTTCTCCAGGAGGGAAGGCTCGGGCTTTATAGACTTGTAATCACTATTTGTGGATTACCGGTGCTTCACCGGTAAATCAGCCAATCGACAATCGTGTCACAGTCATCACCCAAAAAGCAGTTACGAACATTGCGACACGGCGACGCACGTCAACGCTCGCAAACAAATATTTATTTCAAATAAAGGGAACATATGAATTGTAGAAATGAGCAACGACAAAACTCCGTAGCCCAAACTCAGTAAATTGAAAGCGTCTTTTTGTGACCACCGCGCGGATGATTCCCCGTGATCGCGCAAGATTCGCACGTTTTTGTGGCCGATTTTGATGTGATTCTGATAGCAATCAACCGTGATCAGTGGTGAGAATTGATCGCAGCGTGATTTCCTCCCCAGGCTAATCATGCGTGATCAGAGAGTGATTCCAGCCGTTGGACAGGTAAAAATTTAAAATTTGAAATGCAAGGTCGTGACGTTTTCTTATATTTAGGGATAAATTTAATAATGTTATGATGATTTTTTGTAATATTGACTTCTAGAATTGTAGTTTCCTTAGTTCTAAGCCTGTGTGTGTTCAAAATTCTTTGAATACAGCTAGATCAGTTATGCATTGGCTTCAAAATAAATAAAGGCTCAAAAGAAATCCATTCCCTTACATTTTCCATAAAAAATACAATAAATATATATTTTTCGAAAATTGATATGGCGTCTCTGGTTTGTTTACAAAATCGTTGACCGTTCTTGTGCATTTCAGTGATCACGATGTACGTGATCACAATGATTCTGATCAGGAGCGTGGCCACAAAAAGACGCCCTAAATCGCTCACTTCGAGCTTCGTTTGGCAAAATTTCAAGTAGCATAATTTTGTTTTTATTATTGTTAAGCTTACACTGCTCGTCGCTTGATGGCGCTCTCTGACAACCACTTTCCAGGTTACAGTAACCATTTTTCCCTCCGCCAAGGAGGTTATGTTTTCGTCGAACTTGTCAGTCTGTCATCAAGATAACTCAAAAAGTTATTGACAGATTTGTAGAAATATCCAGGGATTGTTAAAAATATTAGGAGGAACAGATGATTAACTCTTGGTTCATTTGTTTGTTTGTTTGTTCGGCTGCCTCATTTTTCTTAATGCCTTGTCTCAAAAAGTTATGAACGGATTTTTATGACATTTACATGAGTTCGGTATATAACAAAGAGTAGGTGACAATTTTTTTTTTTTTTTTTGATGATCTGTTCATTTGTTTGTTTATCGCTGTTTTAGGTTTTATGCTTGTTAGCACAAGAACCGAAAAAGTTATGAATGATCTTTATGAAATTTGCAGCAGTTGTTAGCAATATTAAAAGATATAGGCGATCAAATTTGGGTGTAGATCGGTGAGTCCTTTTGTGTGTTTGACTTATGTTGGTCATTATGTTTGTAAGCAGCGTAACTCAAAATGTTACGAACAGATCGTCATGAAAATCGCAGAAACTATTAATACCAACAGAAGGCACAAATGATTAGATTTTGGATTCGATTGATACAAATGAAATCACGGTTTCAGAGACAATTTGCATATTTCTTACCGTTGCCTTGCTTGGCGGAGGTATGCGCTCTGAGAGTGCTCTAATTCTGGTTGCGGTGGCCCGGATAGGTGGTGGTTACAACACGCCTCAGCGAGGCATAGCTCGTAACCTCAAATATATCTGGGTTGTAACCCGGGAAATCTAGGTTATGACGTCATCTGTTTACATCTAAGCTGCTGAAACTCGTTCAGACAACAGTAAATGAAAAATATTTCTTTTCTACACCAGGAAGCACTTTTGTGTATGAATAAAAAACGCGGATAAGAATCAGAAACATTACGAGTGACGCTGGCCAAATGATCCTACGGCTAACATTTTGTCGAATGTTTTGTAGACTTCCAATTGTGTTAATGGGTCATAACAAATTATTTTGGCCACTGTTTGCACACACCTACACGAAATATATTACGATGTTCCTTTTAATCTTACCGAAATTCCGTTGTTAATATTATACATGCAACAACAATATAAATTGCTGATCAGTGTTATTAATGTATAAGAAAATATTACACAGAGCCCAAGAATTATGAAACTAGCAGGTTAATCCACGAGGTCGAATCAAGCTGTAGTGCATCATGGGAAATGGGCTTGTGACGTCATGAAAACCTAGTACGTTTATCAGTAGCTATTTTGCATTGGTTTTTCATCATTTCATTTAGGCGGCCAGAGGGCCCTAAATGTCCTACAATCTTCATAGTTGCACTAAAATATGTATCAAAGCATCTACGAACTTTTTCAGCTCTCTGAATGATAACATTTTTAAAGAATGTTGCTTAGAAGGCTTGTAAAAGAGCAGAAGAATTCAACCGGTAAATGCCCGCATGTGTCAGAAGCACTTTTAGAGCCAAGTTTATAGTCTTCAAAATGAAATAAATCAAGTGAGTTTTATCGAGAGCATGGCATTCTTAAGATGGATTTATATGAGGGAATACTGTAATGTTTTCAATTTATTTTCGTCTTCTACCAATGATCTGCTATCCTCTATAATTTCAAACCGCTACAACAAAAATTGGCTCAGATGAGAGCGATTAAACGCCGAGACAGAAAACTTTTAAACAAGATTTGTAAGAAAAACATTAAAGGAACAAAGAAACAATTTAGTTTCCTTCCGACGAAGTAATATTAAAGCAAAAGTCTATATATAATACGCAGAAGCCACACAATTTGTCGGCATAATTAGAAAAAGAACATCGGCTGCTATAGGCTGCGCGCGTTACAGCAGTATAATAGGCGGTGGCGTCTGACTCGCGTTAACTAACTAGCAAAAAAAAAAATTACCTAACCGTATTCCACATACCTAAACTGTTTTACGGAATGTTGTTGCTGAAACTGACGATTGATGAATCCATTATTTTTCAAATGATGCAGTAGTTTTTACGATTAGGAGAAGAGGAGATGTTAAACACGCATGCTCGAGGGCACAGCTTAGGGAACATTTTACTACACTCTCCGATCGGGTGCGTGCCTGTTACGGAAAAAACAACCTAAAAAATAATAATAAAATTTTATCCTTAAGAGTGCTAAAAAAAATCGTAGATGCTTTGTTACGTATTTTAGTGCAACTATAAAGATTGTAGGACATGTAGGACATTCTGGAGGCCCAAATGAAATGATGACGAAACAATGCAAATTAGCTACTGATAAATGTACTAGGTTTTTATGACGTCACAATTCCATTTCTCATGATGCACTACAGCTTGGCCCCGCCCCGTTGGTTAACCTGTTGAGTCTCATAATCCTTGCACTGAACCAGATCTCTGTCTTGTGGCACCGTGTTAGCCTTGCTGCACCCACCTTTTGTCGAGTCTTGTCTGCAAGCAAACGTGTTGAGCGGTGTTGCGTGGTGTGGTGTGGGACATGTGCGAACGGGACCTTAGGTAACCGTTATCCTGGTTGCGGGAGACCTATTGGGTTGTGACTACAGAACAGATATGTAGCATAAATACCTAGACCCCCATCTACCATCTGACCGCGTTCTTACGTAACTTACTGTGGCAGTTGCCCCGACCCTTTTACACGCTTAACTGCTTTTACTTAAACGTAAACATGTTCAGATAAAAGTTTCTTCATGTTTAGTTCAGATGATGCTAAATGTTTGAAAAACTGGCCGGTCCACCCATATTAGATTCAAAAATTGGGTGGACCCTTAGCGCTTCTAGATCTAGACAGTGAGACAAATTTTAAGAAGCTTGAAAAACTTAATAGATAAATAATAAGTACTCTACAGGGTCAAGTTTTTAATGAAACATGTGAGCAAGAAAGGCTGCTCCCAAATTCACAACTGTATATTTATTTATATACATTTATTTATTGAACCACATGTGTTACATGTTGACGCACCTGGATGTATCTCCACGCCGATCTGCTTGACGTTGGCCAGCAACGCAGCGTCGCTGTACAGGACGTTCTCAAAGAAGTCCAGTTCCGAACCTTCCACGTCTATCTTCAGGTAGTCGATGACGTGATCAAGCAGACCGATCATGTTGAGAATGTGACGGTAGGAGTCTAGCTGCAGTAGCCGAATAATTATATAAATATTATTACTCCAATATCTCAATGAATCGAAAAAAAAACTTGGTCTTAGCTAAATTCCGCTTATCACCATGAAAGACTCAATATTTAGAATGCTTCTTATTGTTTCATCCAAACCTCAGTAAATTACAGTAAAAACTAAGACTTAATTCATATACCATCATGAAAATAACATATATACCACCATGAAAATTACATTATCTAGGATTCTAATGAAGATTTACACCTGCAATAGGAGTGTATTTTATACGTACACATTTGTCGTTTCTTTCGTACTTCAATTCACTAAAAAACTAGCACTTATTTAGGGCGAGTTCACACGTCATCCATCATAACGTGTTCGCTCAAACTAGTCTACCCGGCGCTTTGGTTTGAAAGAAGCAGCTGCAGCCAAGGCGTGAGACTGCAGGATATGAAGCATGTCCGTTTGTTCAACGCGCTGCCTCATTCAAGTGCGGTAAAGAGACATATAAATACTGAATTTATCCTCTATAGAAACGGTTCCCAACCTTTTCTCAGCCTGGCACCCCTGGAAAACTTTTGCCATGTTCTCGCACCCCTACAAAGATAATTACTCATAGGATGATAGAGCATGCTATTTGCGCAAAAATTTGTAAATAAATTTATATGTCCGACCGTATTTCATTCCAGATTTCGCACCCACTGGTAGATCATCTCGCGAGTTGCCCATGATTCGGAACCCCTGTCCTATATATTTCTTGCAACGGCTGCCAATTGCACAATTATTATGGTTCGATTGCTTTCGTCCTAGAGTCGATTTATTTCTTTTTACACAATCTCCATGACTGCATAGGTTTCATTTGGCTACCTAGTCTCAAATATTCTTTAGATTCGTTATCCCCAGTCTTACTCACTGCTGCATCTTCATTTCTTAATTGTAACGGCTTGCACAATAATGGCTCAATTCCTTTAATTTAAGCTTCAATCTCTTTGCATGATCTCGGTGCATGCATTAGCTTCATTGGACTATCTCATCTCAAATTCCCTGTAGAAGCGTCATTTCCAGTCTTGCTCTCAGCTGCATCTCCCCCCTCTATTGGGGTTCCCAACCTTCTCTCAGCTTGACTTAGAACTTTGAATATGTTAGCACATTCCAAACAAAATAATAACCCATCTGATAACAAATAGTGAATGAAATTTATACCAATTTGTGTACAAATTTAATGTATCCGACTTTATTTTATCGAAGTTTCGCACCCCTTGCAAGTACATCTCGCACCCCTTATAGAGGGGTACGAGCACCCCCCGCAGTTTTGAACCCCTGCTCTATAGCGTTCAGAGATCATGCATGAGAAAATCGATATGAAAGATTTTGCGTCGTCATTGTAATAATCAAAATCACTGTAATCCAGTATAACCCTAGAGAACCTGACAATGTTCTAAGAACACGGACGCCATCTTTGTTTTGATAGGCTCAGCTGATCGCTGTGTGCTGATTTCTCTTCAGGCGGCTTATCAGACTATAAATATTTTAGAAATAGGCTATTCCTCTCAATGTCAGGCTATAAGATTGTGGGTTATGAATATAATTTCTAGCGGATGTAAAATATAATAAAAAATGTAGAGAAGCGACATCATGACTGACTGCGCGGCATCATTCATTTGATAAAGAGGGGCGCAGCCACGTGCCGACAGCGACAGTAAAAGTTGACGCTCCATGCGTGTTCACTTACATGACTGAAAATGTTACTGCGGATGAAGTGTGAGCTAGGCTTTATATGTATGTTGGAACCGTCATGAAAGTCTTATAATATTTTGAATTTCTGTGATTGTCTTGCCATCTACTGATATTTACCTTTTTTGAAAATAATTTAAAATTAAATCAGCATGTGGTGAGGTTTCATTTCCCTTTACTCGATGTACAGTTGCGAGCACAATTAAGGGACGAAAATAAAAAAGATCATATCTCAAAAACTGTCAGAGGTTCAACGCTAAAATTTTAACACAAAAGAGGTATTGAGATACCCTATAATATGCTAAGAATTTATTACGATCCGAAGGATAAGAAAAAAGTTATGTATACTTAACTTATAATTATGAATTTAGTGTGAGCAGAATTAAGGGACACTTGACAAAAAACGCAA
>LQNS02276866.1:12811527-12824051 GCA_001587735.2 Parhyale hawaiensis
GGATTGTCCACAGTCTATACTGTACCTCTCGATGCGAAGTATCTTACGCACTTTGCAGCCGTAGGCAGCCATGGCGTCGTCAAAACTCCACTCGTTGTTGATGCCAAAAGATAAAACTGTGCAGCCACGAGGGTCGGGACGGACCCCCTCCTCCTTACAGACAACCTTTGACCCGTCGGCACTGTTGTTGTTGCGGGCACCACCGAACCTGCTCTGGAGTCACCAAGTATTATTTCAGCAGTTTACTCTTCCTACCCGTCACTTGACCATAGAGACTTCAACATGACTGTCAGTTCGATAATCGGTTTTAAATAACATGAAATATGGGCGCGAACCGGACACGCCAAGCTCCCCTAATCTCGAAGACTACATGGCCAAAAGACGTAATGGGGATACCGCAGACTACCAGAGTTACATTAACACGAAACTATGCCCGGCTTCTGACAATCCGAATTTCACAATACGGCAGACAACCTCGGAGGTAGAGTACGCGGACTCGGCATCAGCCAGTTCAAACGATTGGTAAAATCGTCAATCCTGGCTGTCCACAAAGTGTCTGGATCAGGCCGAAAATGGCTGGGTAAATTCCATAATACGTGGGCGAGTAAAGTGTACCGAACAGAGTACAGAAGGGATTTAAAAGTAAGTATTTTGGCGCTATTACTAATATAGCACGAGCCCTAGTAGTGGGTAAAGCACCCAAATACTTGTTTTTGAGGGTAACCTACCCTCGCGGCTGCCCTCGCGCGTGGGCTTCCGGTTTGTAACGGCCAATGCACTAGCGGTTTAGCGGGGGTCAGGGGGGGCGCTAACCGGAGAGGGCGGGGCCTGGGAAACCGGAAGGGGCGGCGCGATGACCCGCCGGCGCGAGGGGAACCTACCCTCAAAAACAAGTATTTGGGTGCTTTACCCACTACTAGCCCTATTCTGTTAAGAGGGAAATTCTTGTATTCTTCTCTACATTCTTGGCTAGTGCTACGGCAGTAGAACGTCTATCGAAATTAAGCGTTAATCGTTGTATTATCCCAAGGCCCCCTCGGACACCTTGACTGACCTTCCCCCGTTTTACCTTAAGTAACGCTCAATAAACTTCTAGTTATTACATTTACGTACATAGTTGAGTATCATCCTACTACCTTTGCAAATGACACGAGGGTGACAAGAGTTGTAGTAGTAGGCGTATTTTCCCATAGGAAACCTAATGAGTAACTGCAGGTAACATAGCCCTGGGAGGCCAAAGACAGCCAGATCTAAAGTACAGTATACTCCCTGAACAAAATAGCGTGAAGCGTTGACACACCCATTCCCATAGGCAACATCCAGTACTGTAACCAGCTGTAAATTCGCAACATACAACGCAGCATAAGCTCTTCAGTTGCAGAGTCAGAAATATCCATTTTTGAAACGCCAGATGGTGCGAAACGGAGTGCATGACAATCTGACTTACAGGGAAAGGGAGGCAAAGATAAAGGGTTAAAGACTACCGTCATGAGGAATAGAAATGATACAAAAGTGGAAGCTATCTCTGCTGCGGGACGGATGATATGAGAGGGGGGGGGAATCTCGAATAGTTGTCTAGAAACTTACGTAATAACTAGAGCCCGGATTTATTGCTCTTAAAATTATGCAGTTATAGCTCCTAAAAAATTGCTCTTATTGCACCTAAAAATTACTCTTATTGCACCTAATATTTGCTCTTATTGCACCAAAAAATTGCACTTAATGCACCTAAGCAATTAGAGTGGAAGAAGTAGGAAACTAGAGCACTCTGAGAGCGCATACCTCCGCCAAGTGAGGCAACGGTAGCAAAAAATTCAAATTGGTTCTGAAATAATAATTTTCATTGTATAAACTCCAAAATCTGATCATTTGTGCCTTTTTCTATCAATAACAGCTTGTTCAATTTTCTTGAAGATCCGTTCATAACTTTTTGAGTTATACTGTTAACAAATGTTATGAGAAATATGAGTCAAACATACAAACGAACCAACCAATCTGCACCAAAATTTGATCATTTATGTCTTTTACTATTACTAACAACTCCTATAAATTTCATAAAGATCCATTCATTATTTTTTGAGTTATTGTGCTAACAAGCATGAAATTAAAAACAGTGACTAACGAACGAACGAACAAACGGGCCATTACCAAACTTTGATCATCTACTCTTTGTTATATACCTAACAACTCATGTTAATTTCATCAAAATCCATCCATAACTTTTTGAGTTATGGCATCGAGAAAAATGACGCATACAAACAAACGGATGGACATATCTTCACCAAAAGGTAATCATCTGTTCCTTCTAACATACCTAACAATCCCTGTAAATTTCATCCAAATCGGTTCACAACTTTTTGAGTTATCTTGGTGACAGACAGACAGACAAACAAACATACAGACAAAGAGACAGACAAACACGACGAAAACATAACCTCCTTGGCGGAGGTAACAAAGAAAAGGCAAATACAGCAAAACAAGTGAAAGCACAAAAAAGTCGGATAACAAACGGAAAGAGCATGTCAGTGGCTCAACGGACACCTACATGTATATCAGTTTCAAATACCAACTAGAGCACTCTGAGAGCGCATACCTCCGCCAAGTGAGGCAATGGTAGCAAAAAATTCAAATTTGTTCTGAAACAATAATTTTCTTTGTAAAAACTCCAAAATTTGATCATTTGTGCCTTTTTATATTAATAACAGCTTGTTTAATTTTCTTGAAGATCCGTTCATAACTTTTTGAGTTATACTGTTAACAAACCTTATGACAAACATGAGTCAAACATACAAACGAACAATTCGATCTACATCAAAATTTGATCATTTATGTCTTTTAATATTACTAACATACTCTATGAATTTCATAAAGATAGATTCATTATTTTTTGAATTATTGTGCTAACAAGCATAAAATTAAAAACAGTGACAAACGAACGAACGAATAAACGGATCATTACCAAAATTTGATCATATACTCTTTGTAATATACCTAACAACTCATGTTAATTTTATAAAAATCCATTCATAACTTTTTGAGTGATGGCATCAAGTAAAATGAGGCAGACAAACAAACAAACAAACATACGGACTTTATCTTTACCAAAAGTTAATCATCTGTTCCTCCTAAAATACCTAACATTCCTTGTAAATTTCATCTAAATCGGTTCATATTTTTTTGAGTTATCTTGGTGACAGAGAGACAAAGAGCCGACAGACAAACAGGACGAAAACATAACCTCCTTGGCGGAGGTTATTATCAGTATGTATACATTGCACTTCTGCTCATTGACAACTCTTTCCAATTGCGAGAATAATTCTTGCAAATATAACGCTTTACCTGTTCCCATGATGTATCCCTCCAACGAAGAAGATTATAAAAATTTAGTAGTCAGATTTTGACATTTTGCCGCTCAATAATATTTTTACTCCAACAAATGAATAAATGGAACAATAATTGATAAGGGAATCAATTGCAATGGCGTTTGAAGTCTTGTAACACCTGACCAGGATAATAAGTGACTTAATTTCCGACGGCCCTCATCGTAACGTATTCCATTACGAAAATGAACAGGAACTGTGCGTCAACTTTTTTTTGTCTCTGTCCACACTTAGTAGTGTGCTTCATTCATATGAATGACGCTGCGCATTAAATTATGATATCGTTTCTTTACATTTTCGTTTTATATCGCGTCGGTTTGAAGCCACATTCGTATCCCATAGTCTAGTAGACTGATTTTGATAGGAATAGCCTATTTTAGAATAATAAAAATAGTTGTAGCCTGATAAACCGACAGAAGAGAACTCAGCACAGAGCAATCAGTTGAACTACCAAATCAAAGATGGCGTCCGTGTTCTTATTACATTTTCAGATTTTCTAGTGTTCTTCTCTTAAACGGCAGTACTGCACAGTGATTCTGATCATTAGAGTGAAGATAAAAAATATTTTTTGTCGACTTGTCCATGATCTGTGAATGCTGCACAGGATAAATTTAGCATTTATAAGTTCTGTTTACTAAACTTGAATAACGAAGCGCGTTCAATAAAAAGGACATACTTCATTCTTCAGTCTACCGCGTTTGCTGCAGCTGCTTCTCTCAAATCAACGCGCCGCGTCCATCAGTTTGAGTGAACGCGTTACAATGAGGGACATATGAACACGGCCTAATATACTGCATTTATAGCTCTCACGGCAGTTATTGCACTCATTGCAGTTATTGCACTAACGCCGGAAACTGCAATAAATCCGGGCTCTATTAGTTACAATTAAAAAAATTATTTTGACCACGACACTAATTTTATTGATATATTGCGCTTATATTGAACAGAATGCTATATTTAACTGCTAGGTGTCGTTATTTAACTTTCCTGTCTCCTAATTGCATCTGAGTAGCCACGTAAAGACGAGAAATAAGTACCATGTTCACCACCTCACCATGTCAGCGCACGGTACTGTGGTCCCAAGTAGGTTGTAGAAGGCGTCCCACGTAGGTGTCGCTGTGGCTGTTCGCTAGCACGGCGGTGGTGCGTGAACATGACGTGGGTACCGTCACTTTTGTGGAAGGGGATCGCTAGAGATTTAATCGCTATGGTTATTATTAGTAAGTTGATTATATTTACGTCTTAAGCCGTATGATGACTACTCTCCTGACACTATTTTTTTTTTTTTTGTATAGAGTAATCTTACATTCAACGAAATGATTGAAGTAAAATCTGCTCCAGTGATTTGTAGCCTTTTCGTAGGGGATGGACTGGAAATGATGAAAAATAATGAAACCTAGAGTCGCACCAATACATCCTACCCACTTGGGCATGCACCGTCACCCGGACAAAGTTATTCGGAATACCGTTAGACCAGACAAACATGCTGCAATTCGTATAAAATGCCATAGCCTGAAGTAAAAAGTGATGTAAAACTGAGAAAAATTTGTCCGGATACACATTCACCAGTAATGGGGCATACACCATCACCAGAGTAGAGAAAATCCAGAAAACAAAGAGACCTCATTCTCAAGAAATATAATATATATTGTATATTGTAATTATACATATATATATATACATAAACTACAGAGGCTCGACGTGACTGTATGTACTGTATCCTAAGATTATGCCTACCTACCTATAGTACATTAGTGCTGTAGTGGCTTCGTGGTTAGAGTAGCGGCGTGGTAAGCTCAAGGTCTCCAGGCCAAGTTCCTGACTAGATTCTTAATATTTAGAAAATTATTTACTTATTTATAATGCTATTTAATTATTACCTATGGAATCATTTATTCACCTACTAATTTAGTTACTTACCACTCGGTCCCGCTAACAGAGGTAGAGCCTTTTGCTTTGTAGTAAAACTGTGAAGAAAAACATATTTTCTGGTACAGTTCAGAAAATAGGAACGTAGGAAAACAATAGGACAAGGAAACCTTATAGTAACATAGCATAGCCAAGTGTAAATAGAACTATGAGTACAATACCCAGATCTTAAATTCAACAGTTTTCTTTAATTTCTTTGTTGCCGATCAGCGAACTTTCGGCCGCACAAATATTCTTCAGGAAAGTTCACTTGCTGAATTGGTCATATGGTGGATTTTCATCAAGATGGCGCCAGTCACGCTCTTGATACAGTGTGAACAGAATATGAAAAAAGTCATGGATTGCAAACACATATACTATTCGAGATTTGGCTTATCCGGAAATTTCGGGTGAGTGAGTGCACTGGTTTCATCAAACTGAATCGGGTTTCAGGATTTGGCCCTTAACAAATAGCCCTTGAAGCTTCAAAACCACAGTCCTATTTCGTAAGATGGCGTGTCCAGCTGTCTCAAGCGTTCTTGGCTCGCTATGAGCACTCACAACATGATTCAGAGTGGCGATGCATTCCCGTATACAAACAATCTTGGGTTCCGGACAAGCCAAGTCGAGAGAGCTAGACTTAGCTCGATTTTGAAACAGCCTGCAGTCCTTGCAACGTGGTGCCCCCTTACGACGAAACAGCAGAGAACAAACTCAACGAACCAGAGCACGTCGCCACCTGCATCACTTAAGCTTCCATGTTGGATATATATTTCTACATAAAATTCACAATTACTATTATTACTTTGTCCAAATATTGTTGACAGTATCAGCCAACGCCACAATTTCTACACATAAGCAGGCGCCACTGCTGAAATTTCGCCTGTAATAATACGTACAATATGATTGTGATGGTCGTACAGAAAAGATTTCCTTTTGAATGCCAATAAAATACAGCAAACGTCTGTAAAAACTTTACGTGCAGAAATTCAAGGATTTTTTTTTATTTTCAGTGTCGATAAATCAAAACTATTTTCCTATAGATTGTGATACAGTTGTAAATTATGTCCTTACTGCAGAGTACCGTATAACCTAAGATTACGCCTCGTACATTATCTCCAATAGACAATGTTGTTGTTGTTGTTGTTGTTCTGCTTCATAGGCTTTCGTGTATTAACAACATTCGAATGTTGCAAATTATAATATTATTCATACATACCCAGCATAGAAGGACGTTATCATAAGCGTTGTAACCACGCAGCCAAATAGCACCGAAGGTACCGAGGTATATCTTCTGGAAATGTTCATTTTCTGCCTAGCTTAGGTTTCTATTGATATTTCTACAAAAATAGAACAAATTCTTTTAAATTTAGTGTACAGAAGTGGCACCGAGTGTTCGGACTATTGTGTAGTAGTTAGGATGACAAATTCTGTAGCATACGCAAAAGCGTCGCTGTATTGAGAACGATGTGCGCGTCTGTGTTTCTCAATTTTCCCGTCCGTATGATGGTGTATATATTTGTGTACCTCAGAGCGCGTGCGCGGATGTATGTTAGTTTTTACGGGTTGTTTTTCAGCTGAAATTCATCTTTGCTCTTCCTCTGCTTGACTTTTGGACCTATGCATGGGCCATGGAAGCAGCAGCCTTGCATGCTAAGCTGATGGCATGGCACTGGAGTTGGCGGGAACGAGTACCAAGCCAGGTGAGCTATCTTTACAGTATTCAGTGCGGTGATTCAGCAGTTGCTTGGTGTGCACAGCTATCATGGCGCTCTTACCTTGCCCAGAAACGGGAGAGTTTGGGGGTGCAGGTCATTGAACCGTCCGTCGATGGCGCTATAGTTCTTCACAACCCGTGGTCGACTGCAGCCGTACTTACTCCTTTGAGATCAGTTGACCTACATCCACAGCACGAACCAGTGCGTTGAGGCTTCCCGGTGTATAGGGTACGGTCATCTGACTTTACCTTTACCAGCGTGTGCATCTGTCTGTGCCTCTGCATTTGCCTATGCGGGTATGGTCGACTACATGCACTAATATAGTTTGTAACGGCCGGGACATTTTTATCGCCCGTGAACGAAGTGAGAGAAGCGATACTGTTTTCGTAGAAGATTTAAGTATAAATAGTTGTGTGTCTGTCCACCCTAAAAGTGGTAGAAGGAGTTGAGCAATGTTCATATATTTTTTTTTTTTGCATGGAGTTTGGGGGTTGCCCTCGATGCAACCCATGCCAAAAAACTAGGATTTGCTGGCCATAAAGAATGACGGCGATGAAATTTGCTGTCCACCCAAGAACAGGTAGAAGGAGTTGAGCTATGTCCATAATTTTTCACATGGAGCCTGGTGGATTGTTCTCAATGTGAAACATGCCAAAAAAAACAAGGATTAGCTGGCCATCAAAAATGACGGCGATGCAATTTGCTCCCACCGTGGGTGATGGTCTTACGACACGAGGGGTTCTAGTTTTTTTTAAGCAACTTACCTGCGTGTAGATTTACATAACTAAGTGCATAAGAGAATGTGATAATAATTTGCATTATAATTAATATTCTGATTGTATGTCTATGTGTATATTTGTTTTCGTAGGTTATTTGATCTAATTAATTTATATTACCGTGTCATCAATAAAGGAAAATTTACACATAGCTTTTTATATTACGAAAATATTTCTCAATTTTTGAACTTAATAACCTTAGCGCGTCGATGTTGTATATTTTTTAGCGGCACTTGACTTTTACTTCGAAGCCTGAACAGCAGAATTAACGGTTTAAGGCAACAGGATTGCATCTGGTGTTCACATAAGTACATGAAATGCTCGCAAACGGTTTGTGCATCGTTCACAAGGGTTCGAAGGTTGTCTATGTTTGTCCTATTGTATTGTTGTAGAAGAAGCCTAAAATAAGTGAAGATATGCTTAGTGTAGTAGAAATTCTTCAGAGACAAGTATCCAGTTTTCTCATCTTTAGATTAGCAATTGTAAACCTCTTGAGTTAAGGAGCTTAACCATGATATGTAAAATAGAAAAAGAATATGGGTTAGACTCAAGTACTTTTTTCAATTTTCCCCATAGAAAATGAGTACTTCAATGAAAAACGGGAGAGCGGTTCCGCCGGCCACCCTAAAAAAATATTCTTTCAACTTCTAAACGCATCTCCTCCTGCGGTTTTTGAGTTACAGAGATGATTTTTGTTAGCTTTGATTTTTGAATTAGGAAATGCGTGACAGCGCACTTTTTTCAGAAAAACTTGAGAAAAATTAAAATTTTTAGGTTTTTAAAAATTCTCAAAAACTGTTTGAAATTCAAAACCACCAATAGTTTCCCCGGTAGACAAGCAAATTACACTTCTTTTGATAGCAAAATAATCTCTGTGGCTCAAAAACTGTAGGAGGAGATGAGTGTCCCCAGCTTCCCATTCCCCCGTTTTCTTTTAATAACTCGTTTTCTATGGGAAAATAGAAAAAATACTCGAGTCGAAAAACAATTTTTCTTTCTTTTTTACATACCTGTACCGAATTTCATTCAAATCGGTCCAGAAATAAGAAACTTTTCATCTTCGCCCAAACGCTCCCCTTAAGAACGGTTGATTTTCCTTCTTAACCTTGGAGAAAAGATACTATCTTTCCTCCAAGTTCTTAACCCTAAGAAAACATTCTACCTATTTTAATTCGTGTACTCAACCTTGTAAATTAAACCGTGAAGGGGATCGACCTGCTTCAGAATGATCACAAATCAAGAAAATTTCAATGTCATTTTTATTCGCCTAAATGACACCTATATGTGTGCCTAATACGCAGTAAAAATATTAAGAGTAGCGTATTGCTTGGAACTCTCACAGTGTGTGTGGGGGGGGGGGGGAGAGGGAGAGGTAGTGGGACTGTCCCAGAAATCTATAGTTCTTTAGTTTTTTATTAAATATCACGTTTTCTGTGCCCCAAATGGAAAATTTTTCATGAACAATTTCATATTTTTTTGCTTGTGTTCTATACTCATGCAAAATTTGCGATCTCTCAGATCATTTATAAAATTGTTGTTAACGAATCAGGTTGATCCCCTTTAATCATAGGTGGTGCTGACGCTGACGCTTGACTCGTTCTGAAATGGACTTGGTACAGGAATTGAAACTTAAGAATGAATGATCTGTACTCGGCGCACTTCAATGAATATTTTGACGAAAGTTTTGTTGATGTACTCAATGACGCAAATTAAAGTGCTAATTAGCACTAATGTTAGGTTTGTTTGAAATGAAATACTGTACGTACAGGCAGTGAAACTTAAGAACGGTCGATTTTTAATCTTGACCTTAAGACGAACATTTAGTGTTGGTTTCGTTGATGTACTCAATTATGCTATAAACTTGAATTTTGGATTTTTTAGGATGGGCCGATTTTGATTAGCACAGGATCCAAAACTTAAGAACGGCCATTCCAGGGTCCAAGGGCCTATCCCATCATACTTCCAGTCTTGAACCTTTTGTACTAGCAGTGCTTAACAAATCTCCATGGTCTCCCGGCTTCAGACAGGAGACTGTGCAAAGATTTCACTTACGACCACTAATCACTGCATCTGATCAATAGACAGCGACATCTCCGTAAGTGTGTATATTGCTATTGATAATTTGTCGTATCCATTCAGTCCGCTGAATAGTACCTCCGTCCTTGTGGCACTATTTAGCTCCGATTCGAAGGGAGTCACTGGTCATGCGAGTAGATCAAAACGTTTCAATTATATGTGCTCTAAGCAACCTTTCCTGTCGTTCCCTTCACGTATAATATATAGTGGCTTCCATCTTGTCTAATGAATTCATGGCAGGGAGTGTACGCCTGTATTTTTTCTCAGAACTTCTAACTTTGAAATTTACAAAATCTTTTGCAAATCTCAAATAAATCCTTAGTACTTCACTCCAATAACTGAACTTCCTGCAAGGTAAACGCCTCGTCTCTCTGTGCCCAACTGGCTCAAGTATACATAACATTAAAGAGGTTTAATTTACGGTAAAAACTGTAAACAGTTCAAGAGGCTTCTGCCGATCAGTCCTACGCGTTACTGTCAGGAACTTTGAGGAATCTTAAAATTATTACCTCTGCTAAACAGGTTATAGTTTTGACGAGTTTGTGTGTTAGTCTTCTCTTTGTTTGCCAGTCTATCACAGAGATAACTCAAAAAGTTGTGGACGAATCTTAACGAAATTTGTAGTAATTTTTAAGCTTTTTAAAAGATACAAATGGCCCAACTTTGATGATGATCAGTTTGTCTGTTTGACTAATGTTTGTCGAAATGTTTGTTGGAAGTATAACTCAAAAAGTTATCACAGGATTTTCATGAAATAAACAGGACTTGTTAGATGTGTTAAAAGGCCCCCCAATGACCATGTTTGGAGATGCTTGGTTCTGCTGTTTGTGTGGTTAACTAATGCGCATCAAAATATTTTTCAGGGTATAATTCAAAAAGTTACTGAGGAATATTAATGAAATTTGCAGGAATTGTTAGAAATGTTGACAGGCACAAATGACCAATTTTGATGACCATTGGTAAGTCTGTTTGTATGTTTGATAATGTTTGTCAAAATGTTTCTCAGAACATAACTCAGAAAGTTAGGGAGCGATCTTCGAGAAAATTGCTGTTATTGCTCTCAAGCGACACACTTGACCAAATTTAGGTGACGATAAATAGGAAATCCAAGTTTCAGGGCCAATTTGAATTTTTCGTGAACATTTCCTCGCTTGGCGAAGGTATGCGCTCTCAGAGTGCTCTATATAGTGGCATGTGCGACGAACGTCACTAGATATGCAACATTATGTTATTTGGTAGAAGGTTATTGTTCAAAATTCTCTGAGCAATGGTGTTTCTTGCATAATATATACATGTAATTTGATTTGAACGATGCTATACTCATGTATACTGGAAAACTTGATTTTCAAAGCGACTAAGATATTGACAAAACTGTTGTAGTGCGCAGCAGAGCAGTTACTTGAAATAAGTAATTTCATTCCACAAACACTCCCTCACACGAAAAAATATATTAGGAGGAGGAAGCTTGCATTTAGATTAATAATGTACAAATTCTGCAACAAAATTCACGATATTTTCAACGAATTTTGGATAAAACTACACTAAAACCATGTTCATGATTTGAGGCATATACTGGATATTAATATTCATTACCCACAAACGAAGTGAGAGAGGTGATAATGTTTTCGTTAAAGAATTAAATATATGTACAAATTTGTATATGCATATATGTAATTGGATATATATATTTGTATATATATTAGTCTGTCCTCCCAATAAGTGGTCGAAGGAGTTGAGCAGTGTTTACAATTTTTTGTAGGGAGGTAGGGAGGTTAGTGGGTTGACCTAGATGTGATCCATGCCAAAAAAAAGCTAGACCTAGCTGGCCATAAAAATGACGGCGTTCAATTTTCCTACACCGGGCTGAATGTGCCTCCACCGCGGCAGATCGTCTCACGCCGCGAGGTCTCCCATTTTTCCTATATTATTATGAAGAGATCTGCACGGGGCGGTCAGTGTGGCGCTAGCCTTTTTGGACACAGCATCCATGTGAGAAATTAGGATTGGCTGGCCATCAAAAATGACTTCGTTGAATTTACCACCTACCGCAGGTGATGATCTTGCGCCACCGAGGCGTTCTAATTATCATCTTTTACTATAAAAGATAGCCAGTAATACTTATTACAAAAACAGATCTTTTGGGGCTGAAAAATTGCATTCAAAGTTATGCAAGGGAAAAATTGATGCGAAACATGAAATATAATATTTGCTATGCATACCACGGAAAGAGCTTCTAAACGCTATATTTTATTACATTTCGGTTAGATTTCTTTTCTAAATAACATCAAATGCTATGTTTTCTTTTGCAACTCTATTCAAGTTTACATCAATAAGTAAATCTTTGATCACCTTTTTCAACATCCAAAGAATATTGCTGATAACTCAATCATCCTATATGCTCTATTATCTGTAATCTTCTCTATGTTGAAAGCTGCATGTAGAAGCGTTGAAGAAATCTACGCAGGTGTCTTATAACTACAGTATATCTACGTCACCACACCCCAGGTTCTCTGTGAATAGCTAGCTATATCTTCGTCACCACACCACAGGTTCTATGTTAACAGCTAGCTATATCTACGTCACCACACCACAGGTTCTATGTTAACAGCTAGCTATATCTACGTCACCACACCACAGGTTCTATGTGAACAGCTAGCTATATCTAC
>LQNS02276866.1:12902327-12915166 GCA_001587735.2 Parhyale hawaiensis
ATAGCTCATGCAACGAAATCATCTGTGGGGAGAAACTACGAATCAAGAAGCATGAGAGTGCCAACGGAAACTTCAGATATCTTCAGTGCTACGATTTCAACTTCGGCAATGCAAGAACTGCATTCAGACATAAGGTCGCCTTATACTTTGCCGTACATTCGATGTACGGAGAAGCTAATACTCGTACAAATCAGACTAAGCCTGCGATGTCTTCATTGTTGGAATATCAACTGTTCTGCTTAAGATACGTTTGCCATCTTCTGCAACCCGGCCTATTTTCTGCCCATCACTTTCAATGGAGCTTGAGAGGACAACCAGAGTCTCCAACCTGGGCTAAATTCCGCTTATCTATTTCGTTAAGAGAGTGACACCAAACATATAAATATATAAACACACGACGGTCATTCTTAGTATTAGAAGATTAATTTAGCAACATCAAACAAGAAACTGTTCTGCGAGAAGCAAGGTATGCATCGGTCGGAAAGAAATACCCGTACATGAGCAGAGCGCCACTATAGCCTGTGGTGTGTTGCCAAATTCATTTTGGTCAATTTTAGGGCATTTTGGTGTCTTCAAATTCAGTGATCGTAGCCCGCCGTTGACCTCTAGCTGTGAATTTACATTTGTTGTTGATAAGTACTTTCCTTGCATTACCACAAACAGTTTATTTTTGTTTGAGTTTGCAATGTTAATTAGAAAACCTTCCATTGGAGTTTTCATCTGCCGTCGGGCTAAGCTGCTTGAGATGCAGAGTGGACTGTTAAGTATCGTGTAGTCTATGGTAGATACGTAGATCATTTCAGGGTTTTGAATGGCACATGATATACTTTCAGGGTTTCAGGGACCCTCCTCCCTTGGATCTGTTCTTCTCACTGAGGAACTGTCTCATAGAGCTGCTGTATCTCTGGATTTAGTTTTAACAGAAGCCGAAATATAGAATTGCACGGTCAACGCTCGACTAGCACCTTCTCCGAATGAAGTACTTTCCAGGGGTAATTTGGATACCGACTTTCACTGGGGCCCAGCACAACACACGGTAACTTGTCCCTTTCATGGAGGCGCCCGGATGACTGAGCCCTGTCGCTCCTCCGGCTGTCCCCATTAGCAGGAGAGCACCTGGTGATTTATTCAATAACCATCTATCAATGGCAGCCAGAGAAGCGTTCAGTAATAATCATATCTTAGCCGCAACCAGCGAAGCGTTCGTATAGAGAGCCTCTTACATGCACGGCTGTCGACACTCCCTACTTGAAGGTATAGCAAGCGAGTTCCAGTGCTTCAACCACTATTTCATTTTTATGTATTTACCCATTTATAAATAATTATAGCAATTTTTTTATTGTAAGGAGCTGAGTATTTCAAGTAGGCCTACCAGGCAGTACAGGACAACGTCTTCAAGCGATCCTCGTTCAGTAAATTATGAATAGCCAAGAGGCAGAGCTACTAGTACCCTGGTACTGGTTTTTAATCAAAAGAGTAAGCAATCAATAGTGAAATGCTTTAAAATTGTTGATAAAAATTTCGATCAGCTATAAAAATAAGAACGCTAATTATTAGCACCACTCTCTTAAGTACTAGAGGGTAATTCAAAAACTGTTGACAATAGATAAGTCATTAGCAAGAATCTCGTTACAAAACCTGTTCAAAACACTTCCCATGACCATCGATACAAGTGCGACGCCAAGGAGATCGAAATGAGTTGATCGAGTGCACCCTCTTTATTTACCCTACGGGCAAGGCTGATGAGACTAACAGGTTAACCCAGGGGGCGGAGCCAAGCTGTAGTGCATCATGGGAAATGGGCTTGTGACGTCATAAAAACCTTGTACGTTTATCAGTAGCTGTTTTGCATTGTTTCTCCATCATTTCATTTGGGCCTCCAGAGTGTCCTACAATCATTATAGTATAGCACAAAAATATATATCAAAGCATCTACGAACTATGTTAGCTCTCTGAAGGATAAAATTTTATTATTATTTAGGTTGATTTTTCGTAAGAGACACGCACCCGGTCGCACTATCGTCGTTCACGACGATCGCGCGTTCAAGTAAGCTTTGCTGCGCGCGCCACCACTAAAATATACACTACCTAGGCTAACCTAACCTAGCCTAACCTACCCTTACCTAACCTAACCTCCTTATCTAACCTTCTAACCTAACTTAGCCTAACCTTACCTAACCTAACCCAACTAAACCCAATCTAACCTTTCTAACCTTACCTAACCTAACCTTACCTAACGTTACCTAACTTTACCTAACGCTACCTAACGTTACCTAACCTAACCTTACCTAACCTAATCAGCGATACTGCTAGCAGCGCGGCGCACCAACTTGAACGCCACGCACACGATTTGCGTACACAAACACGCACACAAAATTGTCGTGAACGACGATAGCGCCACCCGGTCGGAGAGTGTCAGTAAAATGTTTGCCTAAGCTGTGCCGTCGCGTACGCGTCGTTATCACATTCGTCTCTCCTAGTCGTAAAAACTTCGGCATCATTGGAAAAATTATGGATTTAACATTCGCCAGCTTCAACAACATCATTCCGTGAGACGCTTAAGGTATGTGGAATACGGTTAGGTAGTTTTTTTTTTTTTTTGCAAGTTAGTTAACGCCACCCTGCTGTTATACTACTGTAACGCGCGCAGCGTATAGCAGCTGATGTTTTATTTTTACTTTTCCGGGCAATTGTATGGATTATGCGTATTATATATAGACTTTTGTTTTGATATTACTTTGCCGGAAGGAAAGTAATTTTTTTATCCTGTAATGTTTCTCTTACCAATCTTGTTTAAAAGTTTTTCTATCTCGGCGTTCAATCGCTCGCATCTGAGCCAATATTTGTTGCAGCGGTTTGAAATTATAGAGGATAGCAGTTCATTGGTAGAAGACGAAAATGTATCGAAAACATTGCGGTATTCACTCATATAAATCCATCCTTAGAATGCCATATTACTCTCGATAAAACTCACTTGATTTATTGCATTTTAAAGACGATAAACTTGGCTCTAAAAGTGCTTCTGATACATGCGGGCGTTTGCGGTTGAATTCGTCTGATCTTTTACAAAGCTTTTAACCAACTTTCTTTCAAAATTTTATCCTTCAGAGAGCTAAAAAAAAAAAGTTTGTAGATGCTTTGGTACATATTTTTGTGCCACTATAAGGATTGTAGAACACTCTGGAGGCCCAATTGAAATGATGAACAAACAATGCAAAATAGCTGCTGATAAACGGTCTAGGTTTAATGACGTCATCGTTCGTCCGTCCGCCGCGCGCAAGCGCCGCCAGCTCGGCAGTGCTCTAACCTGTTCCCGTTAATCATTCTTGCCCTATGGGAGCGTTTCGTGTAGACATTTCCCTTGAACTGGCTGAGTGGCGCTTCCTATCGGAGAGCGATATTGCCTCACGGAGCCTGCATAGAAAGGATTCCTACGTTTTATAGCCATTTCGAGCTGCTGGAGGTCTGTAGATGAAACTTGTATCCTGTATATCAACTTATGATGGAAATAACAAGTTGAGCACTGTGACATCAATATCCAGCGGCAATTTTCTTGCAAAACATGTTGAAGAACCGCCTGTCCGTGAATCCCTTATATCACCACGACCTGTGATCACGGCTTTCGGCCACAGTTCGCTTAATACAGTTAGTCAAGTCACCACTAAGGGAACACCCTTTCGCCCAATCTTAGCCAATCAGCGACCGCCGTGACACCATGTCAGCCAATCAGGGACCACCGTGACTGGCGTCAATTTCAGCCAATGGGCGACTGCCAAACGAGAAGGTTCTAATAGGGAAGAGCGCACTCTCACTATTTACCCTACGGGAGCGTTTCGAGTAAACTTTCCCCTTCAACTGGCTGAGTGGCTTATCCAATCGAAGAGCGGCATTGCCTCACGCAGCCTATTTAGGAAGGAGTCCTGAACTAAAATTTTTATAGCCAAATACCATCAACGACATTCCGAGCGGATGGAAGTATGTAACGGAAACTTGTATCCTGTATACCATCTGATGATGAAAGTAACAGGGTGAGCACTGGGATATAAACCTTCAGACACGATTGTCTTGCAAAAATATTGAAGATCTGCCTGTTTGTATCTTCCTTAATTATATGTACTGACCACTGCCACTTCAGCCACTTCAAGGACTCCAAACGCCAGCTTCGATCACGTGATAAAGCCATGTGTTTACTCGCCCAGAGAGTGCATGGGCTTGCTCCTCCCATTAGAAGTTCCTTGCTGCCACATTACTATGCTGGTATAAATAAATGAGGCCGCAAGCGGCGGCTCTTTCTACTGCAGTATACCAGAAAGACTTTCCCGCCAATTGTTTATCATTTATTACCTGAAATTTTAACTTCCCATACTGGCAATACACTTAATCAAATCAAACTTTATTATAAATACCGTCGTGTGTTTATTAGTTTATATATTTATATAACTGTGTAGCAAGGAAGCAGCTTTTATTATACAAGTCGGGTTAAATGACATTGCATTCTCTTGATTTATTAGCTTCTTATTGAGTTTTTCTAACGATCGGAATAGGTTTGTAAACTCAGAAGAACAAATTTAATTGAATAGTTTGCCAACGTTTCGACGATCCGTTTCGTCATCATCAAGGCCTTTACTTACAAGTTTTATTCTACATTGAGCATTAAAGAAGTCGCAAAAGCATCTTGAATTCTTCTGGTAGATTGTGAGTTAGCTTGACTTTCGAAATTTCAGTTCTGCGAAATTTCGATTTTGAGGTTGAGCTATATTGCGACGGTTGGTATTAGTGCAACTGATCTGAATCGGTAATCCGAATTTAATTCTCCAAAGAGTTTTAAAATCCTAATCGAGGCAGTATGTTGAATATTTAGTGATGGTCGATCACGTCGGGTGATGAGAGCTTCGGGGATCTGAAGACGATGTTAAGTCCTTTGTTTGCTTCAGAACGGTGGTGTTGTCCGTAAGCTTTTGTTTTGTAAGATTGCGTCCATGGGCTTCTTCTGTGTGGAGTTTTACAGAACCAGAAGCCAAATGCATCGTTAGCCTCCTGGATTGAGTTGTTGTCGTCATACCCATGTAATTTACATTAGGCAGGAGCTCCCACTCTCCTAGGTTACATTTATACTTGTAAACCACGTTAGTAGACTTCAGCAGGTCTGTCGTTCTGGCTCAAGTTCTTTTTCATTAGACGATTAGGCGTCCGTTTTTTCTGATACCATATGACGATCTTCACTTTGTCGGGATTGATGCATTTGACGTTGTTGTGTACTACGGTCTTAATAGCCCACTCGTCAGCTTTGCAAGAGCTAGTTAACTGGTTTTTATACAATAGAATATGAGCTCTTTCATCCGCAGGTGTGGTGGCATCTCGCTGTTTCTTGTCTAAGTAGCGATTCAGTATTGGTCGAACTCAGTGTTAGAGTAGCCATTATTGACCAACGCCTGTTTCAATTGACGTACGTCTTGATCAAAAATATCCCAACTGGAGGCAATGATATATGCACGGTGTATTAGTGCGCAGATTGTCCCTGTTTGTACCTCTCTGGGCATTCACTGATGGCGTTGAGGTAAGAGCCAGTGTAAGTTGATTTTTTGTATTCATTTATATATTTATATATAAATATTTCATTATTTTATATAAATATATATATTTATATTTATTTATATGTATATAAATGATTATATATTTGTAAATTTCGTGTCCCCCTTTTAACAAAATAGATAGGCGAAAGATAAGCCAGGATGCAGATTTTGTAGTTATTATCATGCGTTTCGATGAAGGTAGAGAAGAGAAAATTAGACCAGCTGAATGCACTTCTTGCTCGACAAAGTTGAATTTTAAGCAATGGAGATATTTACAGCTTCTCTTAGCGCTGCCATAGAGTCCATTATATCACTTTTTTCATACTTCGAAATTATATTTGTTCTCATTTCTTGACGTACAAATT
This sequence comes from Parhyale hawaiensis, assembly GCA_001587735.2. Lineage (NCBI taxonomy): Eukaryota > Metazoa > Arthropoda > Malacostraca > Amphipoda > Hyalidae > Parhyale > Parhyale hawaiensis. The sequence continues at coordinate 12,908,266 of LQNS02276866.1, forward strand.
CAGCACTTGATCGAAGAAGCACAGTGTATACTGATTTTCACGATACAGTAAAGTCACCAATTATTTCTTTCAGCTTGCTGCCTGCTTCCTATCACGAAGCAGTTTTCACTTGAGCTCAGGAACATTCCATTTAGTGAAGTCGTATCTTGGCGTGACGGGAAATTTGATTAATTCAGTGATGCTTCACTGCTTACTGATGTAAACTGATGTTTCTCTGCATGTCACGGGAAGGAAGAACTATGCTGCTCAACTGAATTGGAACCGAGAGTAGTCTTTCTTCACGGCAACTTGACTCATACGTCGTGTGCCCGGCCGCACGGGTCTGAACCCTGGACATTCTGGACGATTTTGCGTTCACGTAAGCTTTCCTGCGCGTGCCATCACTAAAATAAACACTACCTAGACAAATCTAACCTAGCCTAACCTAACCTACCCTTACCTAACTTCCTTACCTAACCTTCTACCCTAACCTAACCTTACCTAACCTAACCTAACCTTACCTAACCTAACCTAACCTAACCTAACCTAACCTAACCTAACCTAACCTAACCTAACCTTACCTAACCTAACCTAACATAACCTAACCCAATCTAACCCAATCTAACCTCTCTAACTTTACCTATCGTTACCTAACGTTATCTAACGTTACCTAATGTTACCTAACATTACCTAACCCAACTTAATCAGCGATACAGCGGGCAGCGCAGCGCACCAACGTGAATGCCGCTCACGCGCACACGATCTGCGCAGACAAATGTCCAGGGTTCAGACTCGTGCTGCCCGGCCACGCTATCGTCGTTCACGACGATTTGTGTGCGTGTTTTTGTACGCAGATCGTGTGCGTGTGAGCGGCGTTGAAGATGGTGCGCCGCGCTGCTCGCTGTATCGCTGATTAAGTTAGGTTAGGTAAGGTAACGTTAGGTGAGGTTAGGTAAGGTAACGTTAGGTAACGTCCGGTAACGTTAGGTAACGTCAGGTAAGGTTAGAAAGGTTAGGTTGGGTTAAGTTGGGTTAGGTTAGGTAAAGTTAGGTTAGAAAGTTAGGTAAGGAGGTTAGGTTAGGTAAGGTTAGGTTAGCCTAGGTAGTGTTTATTTTAGTGTTGGCGCGCAGGAAAGCTTACCTGAACGCAAAATCGTTGTGATCGACGATAGTGGTGCCCGGCCCCAGGCGAAAACTTTTCGTTGCCAACTATAGGAAGCGGACAAGATAATCTGATACGGTAAGGTTCAAGCGCATTTATTTTTCCTTCGAAATCTTCCAAATACAGTTGCGAGCATAATTAAGGGACAAGAATAAAAAAATAATATCTCAAAAACTGTAACAGGTTCAAGGCTGAAATTTTAACACAAAAGAGGTATTGGGATACCTAATAATCTAATACTAAGAATGACCATCGTGTGTTTATAAATATATTTATATGTTCGGTGTCACGCTTTTAACGAAATAGGCGGAATTTAGCCCAGGTTGGAGGCTCTGGTCGTCCTCTCAAGCTCCATTGAAAGTGAAGGCAGAAAATAGGCCGGGTTGCAGAAGATGGCAAACGAATCTTAGCAGGGACAGTTGAAATTCCAACAATGACGGCATTGCAGGCTTAGTATGATTTGTACGAGTATTAGCTTCTCAATAAATCGAATCTACTGCAAAGTATCGGGCGACTTATGTCTGAATGCACTTCTTGCATTGCCGAAGTTGAAATCGTAGCACTGAAGATATCTGAAGCTTCCGTTGGCACTCTCATGCTTCTTGATTCGCATTTTCTTCCCACAGATGATTTCGGTGCATGAGCTATTCTTTCCACTTTGATGCAATTGTCAACGAAACCGACGAAACATAAGTTTTCACCGGCAGTAGATAATTATTTCTTCTAGCTTACTGTTTGCCTCTGACGAAGCAGTTTTCTCTTCATAGGTCAAAATTTGAGCACCTCAAATGAAACAGATATATGAGGTGGAAAGACGATACCAACGGTATCTTTGCTACGAAGCGAACACATTGTATATAAGCTGCTATTTTGTTTAGGTTTGTTGGGGTGTTTTACGCGAGATCTTACTTCTGCCTGTCTATATAGAAGACCTAAGGATAACAGCACAACAAAGGATCAATGAAGAAAAGAAGAAAATTAAAAAGTAAATAAGAGAAGAGGAGATTCCGCACCGGCCTCGAGGCATTAGGCAAACGTATAGGTTATTGCGTGAATTTTTCACGCACGGGTCCACTAGTATGCTAAGAATTTATTACGATCCATATGATAAAAAAAGTTATGTATATTTAACTTATAATTATGAACTTAGTGTGAGCAGAATTAAGGGACACTTTTCAAATATTGTAATTTAAATCTTCAGTAACCCCATATTCTTGCGTTTCCGAAGAAGAAGACTGCCTACGTCATGTGTAAACATTGCAAGTACTGCAAGCATGGCTACCCGAGAAAAAGTTGATAAATCTTTACGCATAAAAATTGTCAATTTACACAAACAAAATCTCAGCATCAGGGCAATCTCATAACAGGTAAATCGTTCAAAGAGTATTGTTGGAAGAAATGTGAAAGATTATGAAGATATTGGACGTGTTTCGAGTGCTTGGAAACGTGGGAGGCCCAGAAAAACTTCTGTTAGGCTGGATAGGACCATCCAACGCACAGCATTACAGGACCGTTTTGCTACTGCCTCTTCTGTTTCTAGGCAAATGAATGATACTAACGACGAAACCATCTCCAGATTCACTGTATCACAGCGACTGAATGAGATTGGTCTTCGTGCACGTTGGCCTCAAAAGAAACCGCTAATCTGTAAGAAGAACAAAGTTGCGAGGTCGAAGTTCGCGTTGTTTGTGCAGTTGTCAGGAGTTCTTACCACCAGATTTCAAAAGAAATCACTACTTTCGTTCAAGTTGAACAAGCCCTTACTACCTTTATTGATACAGTCACGTCAAACAGGTCTGAGATGTTTGCATTTTTTAAATGTGTTGATGCAATGCTCCATCGCCGATTGTGACGCCCTACGATGGCCATCGCCGACGGTTAGTTCATTGTAGGTCACCACCGATGAAAATTGGCGATTTTTGGTTCCGATGCCGATGGAGCGATGGTATTGCCATCGAAACATAATCGGAGATGCCGACCTCTGGGTAGCGATATCGGAAGGGTTGCGCAAATTAAATCAAAGCCATTTATTTCTCCCCGTAGCAATGTATTCATACCATAATACTATTACAATACATGATCAGTACACTAGTGTAGAGCATTATAGCAGCAAGCCTCACATGCTAGGTTAAAAATTGACTATACAATTGTACTTCACAACCTACATTTCGGATGACGCTCTCAGAAAGCAACAGGTTCGTACATAAGAATAATGTGAACCAGCAAACACATCATCATAATTGCAAGGCTAAAAAAGAAAACGAAAATCACGTGGCAGTAAGAAAATGAGAAAGCATGGAAATAATGATAAAATAATAATAACAAAACAACATATATATATTTGTATGATGTATACATGGCAGCTAGAAAATATAATTAAAATTTATTCAATCAATGTGTATCGCAATTATTAACCCATAAAGTTGGGCAAAAATTAAGATAGAATCTAACTCTGTAATTTTATTTGCGTGAACAAGTTATCTATTATGCCAAAGTCTCATGAAGAGCGCGCACTACCACTGCAGATACTTTAAGGAAGCTGGTCCCGCCTCACGGAAGTCGTTTTGTTACAACGCTCCTCATAAATATAAAGAAAGCTAATATTTTCCAATCGAGATGAAGTATCAGTCACGCAATGCTGTTACATCTGATGAGCTGAATGCTATAACATCTGATAGAAAACAAGTAATACCATATGGCACTATTTATAGTGTTATAGATCAGGATTATATCTAAATACAGCATAAAGCTTGACATAATCTTTCAGTAAAAACAGAAACTTGCCTCCTTAACTTAAAGACAAATTGCTCGAAGCTCTAGGGTTTTATGTATAGAATTAATTCAGTCCTAGAATAACGCCTTATTGCTACGACATAATTTCCTGCTACTATTTAAGTATTTTAAAGTTGTAGACTGTAGGATAAATGGATATTTATTGTATACAGTTACATCGTACAATGACACTATTACAGAACACTACCTATATATTACGCAGAGTGACAATTCTATTTTATAATACATCCTATATTATTTATAAATCTCTCCTATATCTGCAGGTTCCTATGTATTCCTAATATAAGTTAGATAATGTGTCATCACGTTAAAGCAGAAACTAAGGAAGTAGCGTTAAGTGCTGTTGTGGGCAGCGGCTGCTACGGTCGTTTTCTAAAAGCCCTGTTGACCCAAACAGTCTCGTAGGCTTGCGACTGTTGTTTGTTCTTGTAAACAAACACAATGCCAGGGTATCTGTTGAGCTCGCAGTGCACCAGCTCGAAGTGTAGGGCCTGGAGCTTGGGCAGGTAGCGCAAGAGTCGATCGCGTATTTCTTCCTTCCGCTCTGTCATAATAATGGAAGTGTAAACAACGTCATACAAAAATAGCAGCAACAATTTTTCTATTTTAGACGCTACCCAGACCACTGCTGACCTCCGAATTTTAGAATCATTGTATATTTTTAAACGTAGACCGGAGCTGAACGAGTGCTCATCGGCTGTGAAGCTCTCTATCATTTCATAGATAATTCATGTTTTTTGGCTGTTACCATTGAGAGATTAATTCTTGTTATTCTTAGTCACCTTTTTATAATCCGAATTTTGTCATTTTCAGAACACTGATGATGGATTTTTAATAATCCGAAACGTCTGGTTCTTAATAATGTTTGTTGGTACTTTTTTTTATCCTGAAAATTAGATTCCCGGTGAATCAACCTATTTCTAGGACAAAAATAGATCGTTTGGCTTTCCAAATGTCATAAAGAGCTTTTAACATAAAATTTAGAGAAAGTAGTAGCAATATAGAAAAATGGAACCAATAGGCCTTACTTGGATACAGTTCAGTACGTATATACTCAATAGAATACATAAACTGAAGCAAATGTTAAACCATTCACTGAAGAGAAACAAGGAAATTAGCGGCCATGGCTCTTAAGATTTATTAGTAATCATACAAATAGTTTTTTTCATCAACGGGACCTCTAAATTGCTTCATTAGCAAGCCCATTTTCCTTACGAAAAGACCCAAGCCTCCTGGTAAAGCGGTACAACTGGCTACACCTAAATGTTGGTCACTTTGAGAACGTTCCTCTCTGAAGCCTACCCACATATCAACTTCAAATTTTCATACAAAAACACATTTACTATAGAGTCCTACTTCAAATTTAAAGCCAAACCCGGCACACAACTTTTGTCCAGCGTTATCTACCTTTACCAATACCAGGCCTGCAGCGCCTCATACGTGAGTAGCACTGGACAACACTTCAAAGCCAGAATTGACCAACATTTTGGTATATCCAGTCGTTCTTGTTTACCACTTGCGAAGCCCTCACATTCAGCCCCTCGCCTACATACTGAGCAAAACAACCATCTCATCAGGAGGAATGATTTTTCCATCACTGACTCTTCCAATCCCATCGAGCTCACAACATTAGAGTCCCTCCACACCATAGAACCAAACCGAGCCTCAACATTATGACCTCGGCTGTACCGCTCCATACTGTACATATTTAGCCTGAATTCTGCCGACTGTACAGGAGCTGACATCAAGCCCCTGCACGCAGCTCCGTTCATTTGCGTTTTAGACTTCTCCTGACAACATCCACGCTCCCCTTATCGATTAGAAAATAAAGAAATTTTTATTTATAGGTTGTAGCTTAGGTTTTTTCCTTTTTTTCTGAAGATGGGATTTTTCATCCCGAAGCGTTAAAATTTTATTTGAGTCGACTTCTATTACTTTATTTATTGCTTTATTTCTATTACTTTATTACTTCTATTATTTTATTACTTTATTTTTGCCTTAGTATAGTTCTTTGAGACGTTACAGACCCTTAAAATTAGGCCTATTTTGCCTGTTGGGCTCTGTATCACAAATAAAAGTTATTTTAATTTATTATCTGCAGACGCACCTGGATGTATCTCCATGCCGATTTGCTTGACGTCGGCCAGCAACGCAGCGTCGCTGTACAGGACGTTTTCAAAGAAGTCCAGTTCCGAACCTTCCACGTCTATCTTCAGGTAGTCGATGACGTGATCAAGCAGACCGATCTTAGTGAGAATGTTGCGGTATGAGTCCACCTGCAGCAGGAACTAAATCAGCTTATGAGACTATGCGACACACGTGTCGATAAGTATGCATATAATTCTCAGAATATTTTGGAAGCAGCCCTTCTTTTACACAGGTTTGGTTAAAGATAACGCCATATTTATGGTTAATAATACGTTTATTAAGCCGTTCCAGTTGGCGGATCATGTTGACGGGAACGTTATCCTTCCATAATATTAACGTAACTTATTATTCACAGGAACTCTGTTCGTGCCAATTTTCTATCTTTCCAAAAAAAGTACTTTCAACTCCCAAATTATTCCATCTCCTTACTCGCTGCCTTCTAAAATAAATCAAAGTTATTAATAAGCCTTTAAACTATCTCCTAGAGAAGAGAGCAGAGCATTTACAGAAAGAAACAACCTTCTGCTTGTGATACTCTATTTAAAGAATATCTAGGGTCACCATTACTGATGCTAATTACCTCCGCCAAGGAGGTTATGTTTTCGTCGTGTTTGTCTGTCTGTCTGTTTGTCAGTGTCTGTTTGTCTGTCACCAAGATAACTCAAAAAGTTATCAGCCGATTTGAACGAAATTTACAGGGATTGTTAGGTATGTTAGGAGAAACAGATGATTAACTTTTGGTGAAGATATGTCCATCCGTTTGTTTGTTTGTTTGTTTGTCTGCGTCATTTTTCTCGATGCCATAACTCAAAAAGTTAT
>LQNS02276866.1:13012208-13055159 GCA_001587735.2 Parhyale hawaiensis
CCAACGGGTCACGGGTAGTCTAGTATTATACTAAAAGTCTGTGAACCGGTCTTGCTTGCTTGCTTGTGATCTTGTTTGACACATCTTCTTCACTTTTAGATAGGGAAGAAATTCGATGGATCTACTCACTACTCTGTCCTATCGCATCTGTCATTGATCAGCCCTTTAATTCGATTGTATCTGTGATACGCACGTGGAACCAGCGCCTCGGTTGCAAGAACGGGCACGATAATTTTAAAGTTGCTCCGGAAAATACAATTGGAATACGTAACATATAAATTCAATTTGCTAACAGACTGCGTGTTGAATATTCGTTAGAGAAGCGAAGAAGCTGTTGATGGCGACCAGTACGGGCAATAGTGGGCGGCCGAATAGCGCGTGGTCTAAATAGCTAAATAACACCTATTTTACGGTGAAAGAAAAGACGATCTTGATGACGACCCAACGGGTCACGGGCCGTCTAGTATTATACTAAAAGTCTGTGAACCGGTCTTGCTTGCTTGTTTATTTACTTGTGTCTTGCTTGTGATCTTGTTTGACTTCACTTTTAGATAGGGAATAAATTCCATGGTCCTCTGGGTGCATGGCCTATCCATTATATGGGGCATGGATTAGCTCTTTAATTCGATTGTATCTGTGATACGCACGTGGAACCTGCCCCTTGGTTGCAAGAACGGGCACGATAATTTAAAAGTTTGCCCTAGAAAATACAACTGGAATACGTAACATATAAATCGAATTTGCTTTCAGACTACGTGTTGAATATTCGTTAGACAAGCATAGAATCTGTTGACAATGAGCCGGATGGGCAGCTTCTTGACGGGCAGGAGAGGACGGCCGAATAGCGTGTGGTTTACAACCAGCTAAATGAGTAAGCCCAGACGATCGTGACTATTATTATGATATTCAGAAGTTTAAGTCTCCGTTTCCACAACAAAGGCGACGTCGCAGAGGAAGAATCAAGGGACACGTAGTGTGATAATAGACATGTGGAACCCATGCACGAGGGTGTTCCCACACAGGATNGAGAAGGAAGCATAATGGGCACGAAAGACAGACAAGACGATCGTGATGACGACCCAACGGGTCACGGGTCGTCTAGTAGAGGTTAAAAGTGTGTGGCCCACGTTTCATACTTTTTTATGAAAAAAAAACAAAAAATTTTATGAAAAAACACTGTCACTGTCCATTGTAAAGCGCACCAACTGCATACCTCAAAATATGGCCGCTATTCTACCAAGTAATACCGTCACCAAGACTGAGAGGCGGGGGGGGGCTACCCCCAGGAATGTGCTCATAAATTACTCGTTTGTGCTGGGAAATAACATTAATTTTATTAATGTAGAACTTATAGAACTATGAATACATTGTTAGACTAGTTTTCTTTTTAGTTAGTATCAGGTGCCAATCTACAGTCATTTCAATTAACTGTAAATTCAATTGAAACACACACACCAGCACACACCTACACACACACACACACACACACACACACGCACACACACACAAGAAGGACACAGTCACAAGCATGCTCACCACTCTCCCGGACCTGCTCCACTGAACTTTCACTCTCTCAGCAGCGGCAGGCGGAAGCAGGCGGAGCTCCGCAGCGTCTCGGCCTTGACCCTGAGAACCTGCAGGTACAGGTACGCAGACGACTCAGCCTCTGTAGACCTCTGACGGGCGACCTCTCACCGGAAACTGGTCGTCCTGGGTCAGCTCCATCACGGCCGGGAAATCCCAATTGCAAATTTCGAGATGGTAATGGAAATTGTTCGACGAAGTTTTGATGTCCGGTGAATGCTCATGATTCGCTGATATGGATATGTTGGCCTTCCCATGAGGCCGTTACTACCAGGGGCAAGCGTATAAAAATATACACTGATAGGTTAGGTTAACTTACGTGAGCTTAGATTAGATAAGTGAAAAATAGGTTATTGACACAGGTTCAGTACAGCTCGAATAGGTTGCGAATTGGCGCACATATTGCACCTTAATCTCAGATATGCCACAAATATGTCATTGTCTGCTGAATAAAGTGCAGCAAGAGGTTGGAGTTGAGAGCAGCTTAAAAAAAGTCTTAATTACTTGCTCCATGGAAATTTCATGCGTTTGATATGATTCACCAAATATGCTGAAGTGCAACCGCGACAGCTCATAACACTGCCGACGGAGCAAAACTAACACCTGGACTTGGTGGTGGGCGGTCTAGAATTCCTACCATAAATCGATCCCAAAGTTTTTGGTAAATTTAAATAAATTCCTCGCTCGTGGTTGCAGTCGGGGAATTTTCTGCATTTAATTCTGGGATTCCGCGATACAAACTTTTGACTTAAAAAAGAAACTTCTTCCCGCATCTTCTTCCAGTACTCCAAATTTTCGATCGCGCAATAGCGATAGCGGACCACCTGTTTTAGAACCGCCTGTCCTGCATTGATTGCCTGCGCTATCAACAGGTTAACCGCGCCTCTGTATATCCCTACAGGAAATTATTCTTAGGCGATCATGCGATATTTCTTATGTTATGTATAGATATCAGATAAGGACCTATGATTTTCCGAGCGGAAAGTTCTAAAGATTATAACTCCTGAATATGAGGCTAAACTGTTATCATCCTTACAGGACGCGGGGGGGTAACTTTGAAACCTTTTCAACACTGTTACAGTCCTACGAGTACTGACGTGCAATGCAGATAGTTTAGGGTTAAGTCCGGCTTGAGATTATGCCCAGTGAGTAACACTACTACTAGTTTTGCATTTTAGATATATTTATGAAATATTTTGATAAAACTAAATTGCCAGCCTATACTATTTCATTTATCAAGAAAGAAAGAAAAGAAAACACATTTACAGTATTTCTCCCCGTAGGAAGGTATTCATACAATAGTTCTGTAACAGTACATGTTCAGTACACTATTGTAAAACAATAAGCAATGAGTCTTACACGCTAGGTTAAGAATTGAATGTACATTTCTACTTCACAACCTACTGTTCGTACAATATATATATATGTTTCTCCCCTTAGGAATTTTTCATCAAATAATTCACTTAAAATACTTGTTGAGGAAACTAAATTAAAAGATCAAAATGAGCCTTACAGATTAGGGAGCAAATTTATAGCGCTATTCTACTTCACGACATACATTCTGTACAACGCTCTATGATAGCAATAGGTTCACAGTTCACATTCAGGTATATTGTGAATCAACTAATACATCATGTTAATTTCGAGGCTAAAAATAGGGGACATTAGGAAAACATGATATTATAGATATAATAAAGAAGAAAAGAGTAGAAAAAGCAGAAGCTAACATACAGCTGTAAAAGATTTTTAGGGGTGCTAGGCGTAGATAAGGTGGGGAACCATTGTTGTAAAGCAAATGCATAAAAGGAAAGAGCTTTATGACGTAAGTATTTTATAATAAAATCGTATAGTCAATTTCAGGACAATGTTCTACTAAGTCTACGACATCTACTTGTGCTATTAACTTACCCCTTTCCTACTCAGGATGTGTTGTGTCGCTAAAATTAAGAGATACTCGCTTCCGAAGGCTTACACCTATAGGACTCCTGTACCAACTCCCACTACTGGATCTAGCCATTTTCCTACGTCTACGCTTGGCTACAAGAAAGTCCAACTCCCAAATCCTGCTACAACTGATATCTATAGACTTTGCTGTGCCGACGAAGGTGTTTAGGGAGCACCACAACACCATACCCAGTGCGTGCTCGCCATGTCCCCGCCCAGTGAAAGTGAACTGGAAGCGCTTTGTTTGTCGCCTGGAAATCCCTGCCCCTGGTGAGAGAGAGGAGGAGGAGGACTGCTGCCAGGGGAGGAGTTTTCTTGTTGTGTAACGTTTCCGACGGCTCTTCCAGGACGCGCATCTTGACTGCTCTGGTGGCTTCGGGTGACCCGGAACCGAAGCGCGCCTCTCACCGGTGTTTCCGCTCTTCGTTGCTTATATTGGAGCGACTTAGCTCTTCAGCACATTCTGCTCCCAACCTGCACCAGCTCAACTGACTCTGTAGCTACCAGCTCATACCCAACCGACAAGTGAGTGCCTACACTTAACATCTGTTACTTCTACCTCCTCATAGATGTCATTCAACTATGCACAGTGAGTCTTTTCAGCATAATATATTCCTTTATTTAACAAAAAAACATTGTTCATGGACCGTGCAAGCATACATATTATTTAATTAGCTGTGGCGGCAGTTTATTACCTGACGTAAAATAAAACCAAATGTCCTACGATAGTAAGAGTTTAAAAAAGAATAACTGTGAGATTTGTCGGGTTAGTATAGGTACGTTAACGGACCAACCCTTTACTTTACTTCTACGAATGTTCATTTACGAGGACTCACAGTGAGTCTTAGTTATAGGTCAGTACAACTCACTAGTGCATAATGTTTCATCCCTGAGTTAACTTAGCTTCCTAGTGCGTTAAACTAGCTATAGAATATTGTGATGGAGTTTATAGATAGAGAAACCGCCTTTGGGTGAACAATTAATGCAGACATCTTGAGATTCCTTCAGAGTAGCAGGAGTAGAAGTGGAGCCGAGAGATTTTTCATATAGAAGAAAGAAGACTCGTTATTTTCTCTTATCCGGCTGTTGTGCTCATTATATTGAAGGGTGCAGCGTCCTTGGGCTTTCGCTTGTTTTAATGCTTGCATGGGAAAAAATAAATAGAGCAAATCCTCACTATTTTGTTCAATAAAGTTTTACTGAGACTACCGTAAAAGTGCTGCTTAGCACTTGAAAGTACAAAAATAATGAGAGGCCATGCAGTAACCTCACCCTGCACATGATGTGCGGAGAGCTGGCGAACAGCACCGTGCTGGTGCAAAAATAACTCGCTGTCTATATGAATTGCGCCAGCGTTTCTGTAGATATTTGTCTAGAAGCATAAAAATAACTCGCTGTCTATATGAATTGCGCCAGCGTTTCTGTAGATATTTGTCTAGTAGTATTAAAATAAAAAGAAAGAAAAGAAGAATAAAAGAAGCAGGTGTTCTTCACAACGCTGTTATTCATCTGTTGTTCATCACAAACGACAATGTGCATTGACGTAAATTCAAACGACAAGGTAGTTTACTGTTTAACTAATTTTGCTTAATGGCAAACAACCATTTTTCTCTGTGTGCGTTGCATGCGAAAACTTATTTTTCTCGGTAACCTCTCAGGAAATTAGCATCTTTCATACACTGCATCAGGTTCTGGAGGTGTCTGCACCTCTATGACTGCGTGGACGTAATTCTTAGACAGTCTTAGCAGAAATTTCTTCATTTGTCCTTATAACCAAATGTGAATTATTCAAAAAATTGGTTACACATGCCATAGATGTCTCTGGTTGAAGCTATAAAAAACCAAAATCATTCATTGGACACTGAATTGTAACCGTCCGCTTCAATGTTTGTACAGAATGACGTTCCTGGACCAGTTCCCTGACACCACCGCCGAGCTGTTCAGCACAGTCAACAACAGCATCAGGAGGTTCGGCGCCGACCCCATCGCTGCCCTCAAAGCCGTCAACTTCAAGACGGTGGGGCTGGTGGGCGCGGGTATCCTGCTGGCGGTGTTACTCATAGACCTCCTCGGCTACCTCTACGCCGCCTACAAGGGCACGGGCAAGGAGTACGTCCCCTACAGCAGGAGTTTGGCCATCATGGCCGCAGACGCTTGGGACAACAGAGGGTCTAATGCCATCGGAGAGTACTACGACCCTTACGCCAGGGCCCGGTGAGTGTCCTGTATTCTCTCGCTCTTGGGCCTATGCAGTTTGTGTTTACGTGTCTTTGACAAATCGGGACGGGTCTCGAACTCGAGACCTCTGCACTGCAGCACTGGCATTATAACACTAAGCCAATGCAGCTAAACGTGAAGCAACCACGCGGAGTGCTTGCTCTGCCTACATCACACAGCTGTTGAAGCATACTCGATATTTTATAGGAAGAAAGGACCGTCTACCCTGACGGGTATAACTGACAGAAAATTTGTTACCCAAATCGAATCATATACATTCGGGTGCTATATATAGGTGCATGCAGTGTAGAGGGCTTATGATATGGTTCTTTGTTTGGCTCTACGACTCCTGTACCCAGTCTCCGACGGGTGGGAAGGACCAGCTTAAAAATTTATTTATATTTTTCCATTCAGGCCAAAACTAAACTCTGCTCATATGTTCAATGTGCTTGAGATAGTTAAATTATTATTGTTATTATTTTTAACGCTTGCTTCAACAGGTCCCTGGAGCCCCTGACGGCTGTGCTGGACTCCCTGTCTTCTGCTGCCCGCAAGTATGGGGAGGACACCCTGGCACTAGCCCCCCCACCGGCGCCTGCAGCCCCCGGCCACCCGTACCACACCCGCCAGCGGCTGGATAAACCCCTCATCTTCAGCCAGTAGCTCAGCCATGTGCTGCCACTCAGCCATATGTCCAGTCATTTCCAGTAATTTGTAGTTAGTCAGCCACATCTCTGGCCGACCAATCAACCACATTCACCCAATAAACAATTTCCAGCCTTTCAACTAAGTCCGCCAACGCTCAGTCGGACAACCCTGTCCAGCCGTATCCAGCTAATCAGCCGTTTCCAGCCTGTCCTCCATGCGCACAGATATCCGACCAGCCATCTTTATAGAACCAGTAAGCCATGTCCAGCTTCTCAGCCATGTCTAGCCGTACAGCCATGGCTAGACAAGGAGCCACCTGCAAGCCATAAATATTCGTGACATTTTCATCACATCTTTAGCATGTCGTTCACACGTTTTTATCTCTTTGTTTTGTTACCTATGTGTTAATCTAATAAATTATTTTATTGTTTGTATACATCTAGTGTTGTTTTGTCCTAGTCTGATATTGTTATTGTTACAAGCAGCGTGTCTAAGGTACGCTTCATAAAAATAGTCGTCCGTCTGCTTTACGTTCGTACTTCAAAGCATGAGCATGTTTCGTCGCGTACCTGCAAGCACGACTGTGTACACACTAAAAGATTTGTAGAAATGTTAGCTGCTAATTCAATTTACTTAGGAAGCTTTCGACTGTGTCGCTAAAGTCGATCTAAGATAGCACACTCCACTTAACTTGTCTGGACCTGCAGACAGGAACTTCGGCTTTGTCACTGTGAACCGCGTTGCAGTTCTTAGAAACAACTCGATTAAGTTGAACCGACTGCAATTTCCATTTTACGAAGTAAGACTGAGTTCATTGAAGTTTCACAGGTGATCAATTTTGAGTTAATGCCTGAAACGTGAATAAACGGGTGGAAGCCAGTGCACCTGTCTGCAGGTCCAGACAAGTTAAGTGAAGTGTGCTTGGCTTAGATCGACTATCAAGACCCAGTCGAATGCGTCCTTAGTTAGTGCCGCTATTAACTTTCGAATGTCTCATCACCCAAAAGTAAATTAGTACTCGATAAACTGTGCACAACATTTCTCTAGTCAGAAAAGACACTGCGGATAAATGAGCCCTGCGCCGTGGGGAAAGTCGGGCAGAAGACTAACGTGTGAAAAGGCCTTAAGCGCAGTCTCCTCTCAGTAGCCTCGAGTATCTTCGATTGGGTGCCAAAATTAAACTTTCGAGTTTGGCTTGTCCGCAACTAGAGACATGAACCTTAGCTTTGCCACTGAGCATAGTTTTGCAGGCGTTTGAGGCGAAGAGATTCCCGTGAGTGGGCTGGAAACTTCCTTTTATGAAGCGAGTGAGGAGTTCCTGGGAATATGAAGACTTGCCGATTAACCCATCAATGAATTGCCTTCAATTTTTGGATGCTAGTGATAGCAAGGTTCTTACGAGAAGTAAAGGAAGTTACTTTACCCATTTAAAGGTCAATGCCTGTAACTCAATCGGACAAGGCGAAACCAACGCATCTGCCTGAAGTTTCTGAAAAGTCAATCCTCGAAAGCTTAACTTCGGCTCCAAGTTGAACTCGCCCTTAAACTAGTTCCGCATATCGTAAATGATTCTTAATATTACTGGAATTCAAACTCATATTAAAAATTATTAACTTCAGAAAGGCTATGCAATGCGAATAGTGTTGACCCAAAAGCAGCACGCTTTCACGTGCACCGACGGGAACGGCCTGTCTTGCTGTGCCCGTGCAACACATAACCTGTATTTATTTCCTATAGTGGCAGGCAAGTCGTGTAAGGTTTGGAATTACGCGTCTTTCAGTAATAACACCATTGGATTCTTGAGATACATCCATTGTAAAAATCGCCTGTCCATTATACAGACACGGATTCAAAAATGAATACCTACAATATGGATAATTCAATAAATACAATGAGTGAGCACATATTCTTTCACAGCGACGAGTTATGTAGTGAGCAGCTCTGCAGAAACTTTGAGAGGAAATACTCCTGCATGCATCATATATATTTTAACACAAGGATAATAAAGCATACTGTTCCTAAGCGACAGTGAACTGCGCCCGACGCTTTGGGATTTAATACCACGTTGGCCAGGCTGTAATTTTGCTACGACGACTCATGGTCCAATTGTATTCCTACATGGAAGAGCCTTGAGGCGAGAGAGGACGGGTACGTTCGATTGGGCACCTAAGTTAAGCCCTCGAGTCTTGACTTATTCGGAACATGAGGCAGGTGCGCTGGCTTCGACCCGTTAAACTGAGTTTCAGGGGCTGACCCAAAATCGGTTACCTTTGAAACTTCTAAAAACTTAATATTTTTCCCTTAAAATGGATTTTTCAGCAGGCTCAACGTAATCGGCATGCTTGTAACACTTGCAGCGCAGATTCAAAGTTGCAAAGTCAAAGTTTCTGCCTGAAATGTTGGGCAATCAAGCCTCAAAGGAGTAATTTCGGCTCCCAATCGAACACTCCCTACGGTATAAAGTTACTCAAGGGTTTGGCAAATGAGGCAACACGCTACAAAACTTAGAAAGGTCAGCAGTAGACGGCGAAGCCGGACGCAAAGTAGAGAACCGCTTGCAAAATTTGTCAATAAACCGTAAAAAGTTCAAAACGAGATGATTAGATGAATCCCAAAAGAGGTATCTTTCGTGCGAAGTGTACTTTTTTATGCTTCTAGTCACTTCTTCACACCGACGTTCATATAACGTCATTTGTATTATGTATTGGTCAGTAGTAATTTGTTCCACTTTTCATTAACTCCCAAAATACAACCGTGCTCGATCCCCAGGGATCACTAACTTTATCTACAAATATTTTTCACGAACTTTCAATGGGATTTATATCCGCGCTTTAGTCCATCTTGAAACGAAAGGTTTATGAGGGGAGTGCCCAGTATATGTACATTGAAGGAGACCCTGTGGGAAAAGATCAGAATTATCACTGCGTCCATACCAGCTGCTCATATAAGTAGAATAACAGAGTCCACTGACAAAAGACTGGTTAAAGCGATATTTAAACATGAAAATTATGACGTTTAGTAATACAACCGCTTCTTTGTTGGTGCACGTTAGTATTACGAATTTTGCTGACATAATTTTGCCTTTTTTCCCTCAAAATTCATTGAACGTTTGGTAAGGAATATGTTATATGGGTGTGCAGGTGATAGTTTCAGCACTTGCCCTAAAGTGCGGCACAATATAAACGAACCAATTACAGCAGTCAAACTGCACCAGGTTCCCACTCTCCACTCACTCACGAGGTGGACCTTGTGTAGCCCTTGCAGTTCAGTGGGTCACCATTGAGTGTGTACATGCGTTATAACGTAGTTAGTACGTCGACTGAGATTACCCGTCGTGTAATTTTTGCATTTAATTACATAGCTGCACTGTATGCGAGCTAGATCCCTAGTTAAGGAGATCTAAGCTACATATAAAATTTTCCGAAAGCCGAGTTGCATCTGAGAGGTAACTCGTCCTGAGAGATGCTATGGTGCTGTAGTTTGGCACACTGCCAAGAATTTGTTAGCTTTAACGGACTGAATACGGAAAATGAAGCACCTCCTGGTCTTCCCAGCATCTTTCTGCCGAAGCCTTCAACAGACCCACTACGGCGCTGGCAGCACCCTTCATCTATCCAGGGTCTTCCTTAATTTGGCACTTGAAAAAAAATCCCTGAGTCAGCTTAGGCAGCTCCTACGGCGTGATAAACTATTAAATGTTTCCATGTAGGCGACGCCATTGGAGGCGAGTAACTACTAAAAACAAATTACAGTAGCTGTTAAGTATACGAAGCAATAATTGATGAAAAACGACCAATTATACCAATAAACAAACAGGATGACCGTATTAAAGCTAAGAGACTCGAGTTCTGCCATGGATGTTAAATGAAACACATTATGCAACACAATCAGTTATTTTAAACAGTGAAACATAGATTCTGAAATTTGATAGAGGCGTTCAACGAACTGCTCACAATGAAATCACAATAATATCCTAGGAACGCATGTTTTGTTACTATAATTTAGCATAGTTTCTAATATTCTGATGCTTATATATAAACAAACTACAATATATTATATACTGTATATCATAGGTTATCTCATTAATCAGCGACACCAAACAAACTCATACTCACGGTACGTTGAATGGCACAAAACAAAACGTGAATCTAAACAAGCTTTAGTGCATACCCAAAGATAGAACACAAAATAAAGAAGTAGATGGAAAGTGTGTATTTAAACGACCCTCTTTTGAAGACCACTGAATTGAACGCCTTCATCGCGCAAATATACGAAATGCATTTGAAGAAGACACTAGTCGACATTCCCTAGATACATAGCAGATGCATCAGTACCCTTACTGAGAAAACGAACATATAATATGAAGATCATAGATTTCGATGTATCCGGTATAAGGGCTTAAGGCCCCTGAAGCCCCGAAAATTTCTTGTGTTTTTGTTTAAATATGCCTCCATGTATGATGCAAATAGTGGAAACTTGCACATAACACAAACCAGCAAGAAAAAGATTCGAACAATGATAAGATTACAAGTTCTACATTTATAAATTTAACGCTATTTCCCAGAATAGCTTCATAATTGGGCATTAATGAATGAAAACACTCTGGGGCCAAGCCTCCCTTATCACTCGATCCTAGCGTCGCCCCTGATGGCAACCACGACCAATAAGCAAAGACAGTAAACTCAGAGATATTCTGTATTCCCGAAAAACACTATAGCAATGGTCCATGATAATACTTCAACTACTTTCGTTAAACATTCATTTCCTGTTATAGGTCCGTTCCTTCTGCACATCTTGAAGACTTCAGTTGTAACTGAAACAATTTCTAAATCGTCGCAGCAATCTACGAGTACCATAAAGCTCCTTCATACTTACGGAGAGCAAGACATGACCTGGAACTACAAGCTAATAACCATTCTTCCTATGGCGTCCAACCTACCCCAAAAGGCTCAGCAAATCAGCTAGCACATCATCTTGACGAATTAGGTTTTCTTCAGAAGAACCAGTACGCCTATAGAGCACGTAATACCACGCAAAATGCTCTCTAAAAATCACTGAAACTATCTACAACAAGAATATGAAACATAACTTTTCACCCGTCTCCTATACTACTTTTTCTATCCAAACCATTTGACAGACTTCAGCATGACATGTTAGCTATCTACAGAACAGGTTATATGCTGTCTTACTGAACACTGCCATCGTGAACAGCTTTGGTGTCGGTGTCCCGCAAGGATCAATCATAGGACCGATTTTGTTCTCAATATTTGTCAGTGTCATCCGTAGAACAACACGCTTTACATGTATGCCGATGTGTTGCTACCATGTCCAATACAATACCGATAGCTTCGCCAGGACGCGCATCTTGACTGCTCTGGCTCCGGGTGACCCGGAAGCACTAGTCTGAACCCTGGACATTCTCGGTGATGGTAAGTGATGGTGACGTGTACGCGCGGTGCGCGTGTACGTGTCTGGCTGTCTGCAGTGCAGTGACAATTTGACAGTCCACCNTTTGCCATGGCCAATCACAGCGTAGAGGAACGATGACGTAGGCCTCTAAACCACGCCCATCAGCCAAATGTTGCGCTAATTTACCCCTTAGAAGTTTCCCTACTTCCTTTACTGTACTGTGGAATCACCGCGATCATGATCATCGTGATCACTGAAAAGCACAAGAACGGCCAACAATTTTGTAAACAAACCCAGAGACGCCATGTCAATTTTCGAAATTTTATTTTTATCGTTAAAAATGCCCTTTACCATCCCTTACCCAAAGAATACTCGGAAATAAATAAAAATTCAGTTACTTATTGACTTGATCGTCATAAACTTGTTAAACAGGCATAAAACTTATGAAACTACAATTTTGGGAGTCAATATTACAAACAATCATATTAACGTAATTCAATTTATCTCTATAAATAAGAAAACATCACAAACTCGCGTTTCAAATTTTAAATTTTTACATGTCCAACGGCTGGAATCACTCTTTGATCACGCATGATTAGCCTCCGGAGGAATTCTCGCTGCGATCAATTCTCACCCCTGATCACGGTTGATTGCTATCAGAATCACGTCAAAATGCGGTCACAAAAACGCACGAATCATGCGCAATCAGTGGGAATCATCCCTGCGGTGGTCACAAAAAGACGCCTCTTATCACTCGATGCTAGCTAGCGACGCCAATGATGGCGACCATGACCAATTAGCAAAGACAGTAAACTCAGAGATATTCTGTATTTCCGAAAAACACTATAGCAATGGTCCATGATAATATTCCAACTACTTTCGTTAAACATTCATTTCCTGTTATAGGTCCGTTCCTTCTGCACATCTTGAAGACTTCAGTTGCAACTGAAACAATTTCTGACTCGTCGCAACAATCTACGAGTACCATAAAGCTCCTCCATACTTCCGGAGAGCAAGACATGACCAGGAACTACAAGCTAATAACCATTCTTCCTATGGCGTCCAACCTACTCCAAAAGGCTGAGCAAATCAGCTAGCACATCATCTTGACGAATTAGGTTTTCTTCAGAAGAACCAGTATGCCTATAGAGCACGTAATAACACGCAGGATGCTCTCTAAAAATTACTAAAACTATGTACCAGAATATGGAACATAACATTTCACTCGTCTCCTACACTACTTTATCTATCCAAAGCATTTGACAGAGTTCAGCATGACATGCTAGCTATCTACAGAACAGGTTATATGCTGTCTCACTCAAGACTGCCATCGTGAACAGCTTTGGTGTCGGTGTCCCGCAAGGATCAATCATTATACCAATTTTTTTGTCAATATTTGTCAGTAGCATCTCTAGAACAACACGCTTTACATGTTTGCCGAAGTGTTGCTACCATGTCCAATACAATACCGATAGCTTTGCCAGGACGCGCATCTTGACTGCTCTGATGGCTTCGGGTGACCCGGAACCGAAGCGCGCCTCTCACCAGAGTTTCCGCTCTTCGTTGCTTATATTGGAGCGACTTGAGCTCTTCAGCACATTCTGCTCCCAACCTGCACCAGCTCAACTGACTCTGTTGCTACCAGCTCATACCAACCGCCTACAAGTGAGTGTCATGAGTAGCATAATGTTACATCCACCTCCGGATGGAGGGACATGCACGCGCGCACGCCAAGTACGTATATGTAAGCCTAGTTTCAGAACTCTGCTGAGTGATTGCGCTAATAAATTACCTTTCCACCTCATCGTGCTATCTCAGTAAGCAGTATTTAATTGAAAAGAAAATTTCAAGCCATGCATATTAAGCAGCTAATATTGGCATCAGTCTTTTTACCTGTCGTCAAACAGATCGAGATATCCTGCGGAAAATAATTTTTTGCGAAAGAAAAACTTCAAGATGTCTTGAATAAGTAAGCTATAGTATTGTATGAACCATTTCCAAATAATAACTTTTGCATATCTGCATTGATATATTTTCTCCAAAGCAAAGAAAAATAAAGAAAAAGCATGTCCTGTAGATTCCATAAATCTGCATAACACTTTTTCTGTCTTCTTCTTCTTAAAAGCTGCACAAATACATCGCGTGCATATTCACTGCAGTGACCCTCCAACAAATCATTTCCCTGACAGCTTCGCCAGAAATTAGTCTCAAGCATACACTACATCAGCTTTTGTAAATATTTGCAGCTCCAGGCGATCTAGTTAGCTGTGCAACGCTTATCCTGAAGAACTTCGAACATTGGCCCTTGCTATACCAATTGAGTTTGGCTCAACCATTTGGTTATGCTAACAAGATATTTCTCTTTGCGTAGCGGTAAAAAAAGACATGGAGCGTGTATTTCACAGTGAATTGTAACCGCCCTCTTCAATGTTTGTACAGAATGACGTTCCTGGACCAGTTCCCCAACACCACCGCCGAGTTGTTCAGCACAGTCAACAACAGCATCAGGAGGTTCGGCGCCGACCCCATCGCTGCCCTCAAAGCCGTCAACTTCANCTCTGTTGCGCAACGTATAAACTGCACGGCACTTGTGGGGCCACACACGCACGCACACGCACCGCGCGTACACGTCACCATCACTTACCATCACCGAGAATGTCCAGGCTTCAGACTAGTGCGACCCGGAACCGAAGTGCGCCTCTCACCAGAGTTTCCGCTCTTCGTTGCTTATATTGGAGCGACTTGAGCTCTTCAGCACATTCTGCTCCCAACCTGCACCAGCTCAACTGACTCTGTAGCTACCAGCTCATACCAACCGACAAGTGAGTGCCTAGAATTAACATCTGTTATTTCCACCTCCTGATGGAGACATGCACTCCAAGTACATGCAAGCCTAGTTTCAGAACTTTGCTGCGTGATTGCGCTAATAGATTATCTTTCAACCTCATTGTGCCATCTCAGTAAGCAGTATTTAATTGAAAAGAAAATTATGTGCCATGCATATTAAGCAGCTAATATTGGCATCAATCTTTTTACCAGAAGTAAAACAAATTGAGATAACCTGCGGAAAAAAATTGTTAAAAAAAAAAACTTCACGATATCTTGAATAACTAAGCTAAAGTATTTTATAAACCCTTTCCAAATAAGAACTTTTACAAATATTCGTTGTTATATTTTCTCCAAAGCAAGGAAAAATAAAGAAAAAGTATGTCCTGTAGATTCCATAAATCTGCATAACACTTTTTCTGTCTTCTTCTTCTTAAAAGCTGCACAATTACATCGCGTGCATATTCACTGCAGTGACCCTCCAACAAATCATTTCCCTGACAGCTTCGCCAGAAATTAGTCTCGAGCATACACTACATCAGCTTTTGTAAATACTGTATTTGCAGCTCCAGGCGATCTAGTTAGCTGTGCAACGCTTATCCTGAAGAACTTCGAACATTGGCCTTTGCTACCAATTGAGTTTGGCTCAACCATTTGGTTATGCTAACAAGATATTTCTCTTTGCGTAGCGGTAAAAAAAGACATGGAGCGTGTATTTCACACTGAATTATAACCTCCCTCTTCATCGTTTGTACAGAATGACGTTCCTGGACCAGTTCCCCAACACCACCGCCGAGCTGTTCAGCACAGTCAACAACAGCATCAGGAGGTTCGGCGCCGACCCCATCGCTGCCCTCAAAGCCGTCAACTTCAAGACGGTGGGGTTGGTGGGTGCGGGTATCCTGCTGGCGGTGTTACTCATAGACCTCCTCGGCTACCTCTACGCCGCCTACAAGGGCACGGGCAAGGAGTACGTCCCCTACAGCCGGAGTCTGGCCATCATGGCCGCCGACGCCTGGGACAACAGAGGGTCTAATGCCATCGGAGAGTACTACGACCCTTACGCCAGGGCCCGGTGAGTGTTCGTGTGTCCCATAGTCCCTCACGCCTGGGCCTATTATAGTATTTGCATGTCTTTGACAACTCAGGATAGGTTTCGAACTGGAGTCCTCTGCACTTCAAGACAGGTATTACGCCATTAAGCCAATGCTGCTAAAAGTGGGCATGTTTGCTCGGCCTGTCTCTGTCCAATCCTATATATTTGAGTCCTATTGATAAGTGCTTATAATCTTTTGGGCTTGTGAAAATGCTAAACTTTTTAGCTCTGAGAATCCTTTACCAGTTTCTGAGCGGTAGGAAGGATTAGCTCACAAATTTATTTATATTTTTCCATTCAGGCCAAAAACAAATTCTGCTCATATGTTCAATGTGCTTGAGATAGTTAAAATATTATTGTTATTATTTTTACGCTTGCTTCAACAGGTCTCTGGAGCCCCTGACGGCTGTGCTGGACTCCCTGTCTTCGGCTGCCCGCAAGTACGGGGAGGACACCCTGGCACTCGCCCCCCCACCGGCACCTGCAGCCCCCGGCCACCCGTACCACACCCGCCAGCGGCTGGATAAACCCCTCATCTTCAGCCAGTAGCTCAGCCATGTCCTGCCACTCAGTCATTTCCACTCATATGCTGTAATTTGTAGATTCCACCCAGTCAGCCACATCTCTGATCTACCAATCAGCCATGTCCATCCAATAAGCCAGGTACAGCCTTCCAGCCAACTCCGTTAAATTTCATCCAGGAAGTTATGTCCAGCCATATGCAGTTAATCAGCCGCTTCCAGCCAGTTCACCATGTATACGCGTATCCAACTAGCCATCTTTATAGGGCCAGTCAGCCATATTCCAGCCACTCAGCCATGACTAGACATGAAGCCCTCTCACATGCCAGAAATCCTTGTAATATTTTCCCCTCATCTGTAACATGTCGCCTTCACATCGAACTCTTTGTTTTGTTACCTATGTGTTAACGTAATAAATTATTTTATTGTTTGTATACATCTGTCGTTCTTTTACCTTCGTCTGGGGTTGTTAGAAGCAGTAAGTCTAAAGCCTCGTTCATACAACAGTCATTTGCCCGGTGTTCGTACTTCAAAATATTTGAATCTTTCGTCGCGTGCCTGTAAACACGACGGCGTGTACACTAAAAAAATTATGAAAATGTTAGCCTTCAAGTGAATTTACTTCGCAATTGCCACTAGGGAAGTTTGGATATCTCTTCATACAGGGCAGATGACAAAAGTGTGAAGCAACAGCATAAGTGATCCTTCGCTGCTTTTCCAAGTCAAGTACGTGTTCTTCAAAATTCAGACCTAAGTGCTTTGGCCGATCTGCATGTTTGTCTTCGGATCTACTCGCCCGAATGCGTTTGTCTGACGTAGAAACAGGAAACAAAATCTACTGTTTTTTTGAGTTTTAATTGCTTCACTGCAAATCTAAAACGAAATCAGTAAGTTGCGTAGCGACAGTTAGTGAGGAAACTAATTCGAGAATTTACACTTCAATAAATTTCTGTGGCGTACGCAAAGTTGTGTTAACAACGACGCAGCAAAACATACGGACGAGGGAACGCGCTGACAAGACTAACGTGTAGGCAGGCGTTAGGAAGAATTACTCACAGCAGAAAGAGTAAGAACAGTGCTGTTACAAAAGCAATACGCCTTCCCGTGCTCAAAGGGAACAGACTGTCTCCTGCAAGACAAAACGTGCTGCACTTATTTCCGAAACTGGATTTCATTTAATATTTTCGCTGGATTCTTGAGATACACCCAGAACAACAACAGCTATCTCTTCTTTAGGAACGGATTCAGAAAAAAATACTTATACACCAGATGGATAAAATAAATTAATTGCTACACTGAGTGCCCAAATACATCACTCAAAAAATCCTAGCTTTTGCGAACATGCTGTCGCCGTATGAGCACGCTTAGGCGTGCATTGAACCTACTTTATGGTGAAACGTGCTAACCCGGTACACGATCGAATTCCTGATATATTTCCCGCTAGCTCGCCAAAGCGCGAGGCGTGTTCCACGCCCCTACGCGTGCAAACGTTAGAGAAAATGTGTAGTTGTGTTGATGTCAATGAAGACTAGGGATTTTGTGGGTCGTATTTCATGTGATATATTGTTTGCTTATATATATATATATATATATATATATATATATATATACTTAGTAGGTATACATAGATGTCATGGGCAACAAACTGCATTTTTTTTTCTTCCAACTGATTGGCACGTACGCGCGAGCACTCACTGCCAATAGCACGCGTCCGATTTGAGGGTCTAGAGCACGCCTACGTGTGCTATTAATGCACGCGTTTGTGTGCTGGTTTTGGGACAATCTTTCGGCACACATTCACGTGCGTTTCCATCACACCTGGCTTCTCTCAGTGTTGAGCAGGCACTTTCATAGTGAGACAGCAAGTATGCAGAAACTTCTGAAGAGAAATATTTCTATTCGCATTGCATATTTTCATATAAGGACAATCAACAAAGCTATTCATTCCAACGAGGCATCAAAACTCGTTCGATGTATTGGGATTCATTAATAAAAATTTGGCCAGGCTGTGGTATTTTGCTACAAGAGTCCACTATCCTATTGAGTTCCTACAGAAGAAGAACCTTCATAGCGAGGAAGCACAGCATGAGTGTGTTAGGGTTATCAAGTCTTAGGCAAATGTCACCCGTGGTAGCAGCAGCCTTGGGTGCTGAAGTCATGACACTCAGGTTCGAGTACCAGGTCATACAGCAAACATTAAATTATATCCGTGTTGGTTACTCTCTGAGTCTTGCAATTGTTTTTTATAATTATTTTCCAGGTTACAACTTAAACAGAACGCATATCTCCGGTAAGCAAGGCAATATTAACGGAAAATTCACATTGGGCCTAAGACCAAGATTCTCTTCTTATCATAACCAAAATGGGGTCATTTGTGCACCTTGACATTAATCATAGTTTCAGTCAACTTTTTGGAGATTTCTGTAGCTTTTTTAATTGTATCCTGATAAACAATAAACAAACGCACAAACCGTTCATCACTTAATTTAGGTAATTTATATCTTTTAACATTTCTAACCATTCCTACAGATTTTATGAAAATCCACGCATCACTAGTTGCTTTATGTTCATGAAAAACATAGAAATAAACATATAGACAAACAAATAAACAAACGGACCAACAGATCAACAGAAAAATTTGGTCATTTGCTTATAGTAGTATCTCTAACAATTTCGGTAAATTTCATAAAGATACATCCCTAACTTTTTCAATTATGCTATCGAGAAAAGTAGCCAGGCAAAGAAACAAACGGTTAAACGGATCTGTGCCAAGAGTAAATCATCTGTTCCTCATAGACCCCCTAACGATTCCTGTAAATTTCTTGAAGATCTGTCAATAACTTTTCGAGTTATCTTGTAACAGTCAGAAAGGCAGAGAGACAAACAAGCAAACAAACTTGACAGAAATATAACCTCCTTGGTAGAGGTAATTATATAGCAACCACCCCCTTCCACAGACACACACATCCCACCCACCCCCCGGTTTGTGGTAAAATTCTAAAACGTTGAAAAGTTGTTTTCCATGCACTGTCCCTTCACCGGCTGCCCATTATTATTATTATTATTAGGCCACCAAGGACAGGTACTACAGCTTAAATGAAGCATTAGGTATGCAACATCGGGAAGTCCCAAACGCTGCAGAAGAAAATCCAACAGAAAGCCATTAGCAGCCGACATAAACGCCTGCAGGCATACACGACCGAAAGCTGATGCCGGCAGACCAGGGCAGGAAACACCGACTGAACTGACGAGTTCGGCATCTAACATTCTCCAAAGTGAAAGAGTGCGCGTCAACCACAGCACGTGTAATCCTCCTAAAGACCTTGAGGGCAGGGACAGAAGAATACAACCAATGACTCTCATTGTTGAACACCTTATAAAACATGCAGAGTCCGGCCACCCCTCTCCAACCCCCCTCACAATCGCGTTGCTTCCAACACTGGCAACAAGATTCAGAACAGCAAACCCAGAGTTCTGCTCTGCTGTTCCAGATAAGTCAAGTGAGCTTGACTTAGATCGACTTTGATGACCTACTTACCAGAAGCCTCAGAAGCTGATTTAAACTACTGTAACTTCTGGGGTAGCCCAGAATTCTGCTAGCAAAATTTCTATAGATATGGATGGGACTTACGTTAAGTACTTTCCATAGCTATTGGGAAGGGACTTATATTAAATACTGTGTACATTTTTACTGTCGGTATGTGAGGTCCAAATCTGCGTTGGCTTAGATTTCACTGCCCGATCTGTGCTCGGCTGCGTTGATATGTAAGGGTTCAATTCAGCCGTAAATGTTTAAAGGGATTCCTCTCAGCAGCGCTTTGGGGATCCTGAGGTTGCTGAATGCTGCACATGGACGCCCAGGTGAGTAGTTTCATTAATAAATTAGATACGCTGTCTGTGAATCACGTACGCCTTCGCGTGGTTATTTATAGAACTGCCTTATGTTCCAAAGCCAAAAACAAATACAAATGAGTTTTTACGCTCGCAACTAGATGCATCTATCTAATACTACAAATGCTTCCCACAGATTTCCTATTTTCATGCATCACTTATTTAATATTACGTAAATTTCCTACGGATTTCACATTTTCATGCATCACTTATCTAAGAGATGAATATTTCCGACGGATTTCACATATTCATGCATCACTTATTTAATATTACGTAAATTTCCTACGGATTTCACATTTTCATGCATCACTTATCTAAGAGATGAATATTTCCGACGGATTTCACATTTTCATGCATCACTTATCTAAGAGATGAATATTTCCGACGGATTTCACATTTTCATGCATCACTTATCTAAGAGATGAATATTTCCTACGGATTTCACATTTTCATGCATCACTTATCTAAGAGATGAATATTTCCGACGGATTTCACATTTTCATGCATCACTTATCTAATAGATGAATATTTCCTACGGATTTCACATTTTCATGCATCACTTATCAAACACTACAAATGCTTCTCACTAATTTCACACATTCATGCTGCAACGATGTTGCGCTTTCACCTGCTGAACGTACAGCTTGCAGTGCTTCTTACCTCCCCCACTGAGTTTATGTTACTGTGGCATTTACAGTATCTGTCTGCCATAGCTCTAAAAGTTATGAAAAGCTTATCAGGAAATTGACGTAACTGTTATCGGTATGTCAAAAGCAACTAGTGATTAACTTTTTTTTATGATCCGATCAACCGTTTGTCTTTTTGGTTTTTCTTAGTAAAGTAATTAAAAAAAATTATAGTCGAATCTTCACGAAATTTACAGGAACTGATAAGAATGCCGAACGCAGGATATAATTCAATTTCGGTGATGATTCAGGAACAATTTAAATATTTCGTTGGCATTGCTTAGCTTGGCGGAGGTATGCTCTCTCGGATTGTTTCTCTCGGTCTGTGCACAACTTTAGAGCGACGAAAATCTAGTCATTCTTGTGTATAAAATATTCAGTTCGGATACCTGGTTTTGGGCATGAATTTAGCAATTAAAAGATCTTGTCGTTCCAAAATACATCATGTAGAGCCCGACCGGATGAGCAGTTCTGCATGGGATATCCCCTCTCACTTTCTCTCTCGGCTGCCTGCCCAACTCTCACTGCTCTCCCGGAATCGGCCGCCCTTGACCCTGTCCGTGCATTCCGCGGGAGCGGAACCTGCTGGAGGGGCGCTGGATCCGGGACGGTCTCACCAGAAACGCACCAGACTTACAGCAACGGCTCATTTTACGGCGATTTTTTCAGTGGTTGCGGCAGGACTTATTCTGTTCTTTCCTGCAGTTCCTAAACCTATACCTTGTCGATCCCTATGCTCTAATCTAAAACTCCTCGCCTAACCCTAACATGCTTCGTCTAATCCCAACGCAACTCGTCCAAATTAAAGTGGGTAAGTGAGATTAAAAAACAATAACCAGACCGTAGCATGCCTCGTATAATCCTAACGTAAATAACAGTTACAAACAATTCCACCGTCAAAACAACCCTCATTGCAAGTGACGTTAGCAGGAAAGCCAAGACTAATCACTTCTAGGTTACTTTTCACCATTTTTTATTTAACCCGATTAGAGCAACGGAAGATATAGCTACAGTATACACTGTAGAAACAAATTCCTCAATATTAAGAGCAGTTTTTGGATTTTCAGTGCCACAAGTTTACCTACATACATATATTATATATTAATTTTTATCACTAATGCCATGCCTAGAGAGCCGGGGAGCGACCCTGCCTGGGCTTCTCTCTGAGAATGGGCCTATAGGTCCGTATGCTGCAAGTTATCTTTTCTAAAGAATTTAGAACTTAATGGAAGCAACCTTTGTTTTCGAATGCATATTGGGCGGTTTTCCGCCATCATTTTCCCTTAGGATACATACACGGTACACCAAAGATATTTTTCTCTCATTGATAGAAACTCCTTGCTTAACATTGAAAGTCAATCGAGCTCCAACATAAAAAAGCTCATTACGCCGCGTATAGAAAATATCTCTTACTGTGTACAGCTATACTATTTAAAGTGACATCTATCCATTAATGATAGCATTGTCCCATTGTAGCTGTGACAACTGGAAGATTATTTATGTACTCAGTACATTTACATATTCCGATATCAATTGACAACGTACTTCAGTCGCTAATTGTACGGTAATTGTTTTCTATCACGAAAAAGGTTGTCTTTATGCTATAAGGACCAGATTGCTTCATAAAGGCCCTTTCAAACCATGTTTTTACGGCGAGCACTCGCTTCCTATGGGATCAACTTACCTTGGTTGATGTGTTCTGTGTAATGAACCTGAACTGGACCACTGCATCGCAAAGAAAGGGGGCGTCAGCTCCCCATTTGGGAAGAAAAGGATCACCGAGCATGAGGCATCCGCTCCAGCTTGGGGCGCCGCCAGGACCTTGGAGATGACACCCGCCCAGCCCCAGTTTCCGGCGAGGGGTGTGAGATTTTCATATAAAACTGCAGCGGTGCTGCAACCGCTGCCAGTTGCTCTCCCACACTCGTAGGTACTGTACGCTTCTGCTCATTTCCAGGTGAGGGGAAGAAGCTGCTCTTGAAATGTACAGCTTTTGAATACTCTAATTCAGTGTTTTGTAAGGTGCTTGCAGGTACATGAGCATGCTCGATTGGCTCTGAGAAATTTTTACCATGAGGGTTGACGTGTGCAAAACTTCGGACAGGAGCGTTAGTTTCGCCCCTCTGAATCTTGTTGTCAGTGTTAGCAGCAACCCGATTACGTTTCTGTGGTTGACAACTCCATTTTATAGACCAAGATTGAGTTCTGAGAAGTCTCAGAATTAATCAGTTAAGGGTTTATGACTGATACCAAAATAACCAGGGTAAAACCAGCGCCCCAGTCTCAAGTGCCGGAAAAGTCACACCTCACGGTTCTAATTTCGCTTTCCACTCGAATGCACCTTTGATTGTCTTCATTGCCACACAGTGATACATTCTTAAACATTAAATACATTGTTTCATGTGCTTAACCGTGGTCGTTGGTTCTGAACGGGGCGTTCTGGTACTCCCGGGGTACCAATCGCAGATTTGGTCGATCTGGAAAAAAAAAATCACTGAACTCAAACAGAACGACCAAGTTATGGCACGTTTGAGTCGTGATTTAATTATGTTGTCATTAGAAAAATATTGTCTACATAACTGTTATTGTTTCGCTTTGGTCAGCAAAACGGCAGCTGTATGTTAGAAATATACCTACTTGGTTTTCGTATACACACTTTTTGTACATCTCTACTGGGGGTATACTTGACTACTTTTTTCTTTACCTTCAGGCGGTACAAATAGTAAAAAGGCCACGGCCCATTGCATTCTATCCCAGTGAAATAATCTACAGAAACCTATTAACTATTATCTCTGCCTTCAAATTCCTATAAAACAAATTTTTATCTCGCTAGCGAAAATTGCTCAAATTAGCCTTTGGTTCTCTGCTGCCTAAATTTCCACTAGACTGAAACTGCAATCACTCATCTTTCGTTTACTGGTAATAAAATGACACCCAAAAAATGAGTAAAAAAAATGAGAGAAAAATAGAGATAGTTAATAATATACTACTGTTGAAACCTATTCACAAAAGTCTACCCTAGAATTCTACATTATTTTACACCCTAAGAATTTTATGAGAAGAGAGAATAGAAAATTACTGTTTTTTTTTAATTATTAAAAGCGGGATTATGGGGTGCTTCTTGAACTCAAGCCCTAGATATAATACTTTTAAAATGTCCCGTACCTAAATTCCACATTTAGTTGATACTGTTATTTTGTCTCAACAAGCCATACTAACTGAAAAGTTCAATTGAGTGTTTCATGTTTTTTGTCTGCTCCAAGGTTGCAAGAATATGAAAACCGAAATATCGTACCATAACAAAATTGCCAATTCTTTGCTCGTGCTAAAATCTGTGTCGCTCTTCTTCTGATCAACTTCCATGGTAAATTCTCCGCCTGTAATTAGAAGGCTTCTGATGCGAATAATAGGCCGGTGCACTGAGATACTGCCGTCCCAATGCCATCCCGCCCTACCTGGGCCTCAGCTCCCCCCTGGGCATGGGCCAGCTCGTCTGTCGACAGCCAACCAACTAATTTAATCTGAAATGTAAAACCTTAATTTGCATCAGCGTAACACAGCCTGGTAATATAGGGTTCCGGTCGGTACAGGTGTTGTATCTCAGGCTCCAATGTGAATAGCGCCCAATGTACTGTCACGTGACCAAAATAAAACTAGACTAGCCGACCGTAATGTACGACCAATTGTGACGTCACAAGTGACTTTATTTTGTTTCGTCACATAAAAGAACAACTTAAACTTTATTGACGGAGAAGGCACATTCATTTCACTCCGTGTGAGACATACTAATCCGATTAGCTTTAACTTGCCTGTAATATATTTTATCTCCAACGTAATCGGTTTGCGAATAATCGTCAGAACTCGATCCTCGACAGTGAATCGAAAACTTCTTCAGGCTGTACCATTTTTCATCAGAGAAAAAAATGGCGGACACGAAGTTCCCTTCCATCATGCAGCACATCGGGCACCACGTAAAAAAATTCGGGGCCGACCCCATCGCTGCCCTCAAAGCCATCGACTTCAAGACGGTGGGGTTGGTGGGCGCGGGTATCCTGCTGGCGGTGTTACTCATAGACCTCCTCGGCTACCTCTACGCCGCCTACAAGGGCACGGGCAAGGAGTACGTCCCCTACAGCAGGAGTCTGGCCATCATGGCCGCAGACGCCTGGGACAACAGAGGATCTAATGCCATCGGAGAGTACTACGACCCTTACGCCAGGGCCCGGTGAGTGTTCGTGTGTCCCATTGTCCCTCACGCCTGGGCCGGATGAGGGGTTACATCATTCACAAGTTTTGCTAAAATACAAGCCGCTCGAGTATTTGGGGTTCGTAAACTGTCAGGAATAATATTTTGCTAGAAGGATTTTTTATCTTATTGTTTTCCTATTGGGGAAAAGCCTTTCTTGCAAATAGTCCTGCCCGATGCCATCATCCTTGGCCTGATATAAATAGTCTTAAGCCGGACTCACACGACAGTCAGATGAATATTTTCTAGCAGCACATTGTCCAAATGTAACTTACAGCCCTCGAAAGCATTACTGTCTGTCTAGCAAACGATTTACCAAAATGTAAGTCGTTAAATCTGTTTCTTCAATAATTACTACCAGTAATGTTTCAGATATCTCTACAAATAAAGAATGAATTCGAATTCATGCAGAGAGGTGAGAAAACTCCCTCATTTGGCTATCGTATGAAGACCCCTTTTGAGTTTGTGGCTGAAGTACTGCTACTATCCCTGTACATTGGACTTATGCGATTTACTGATGCCCCGCCAGGTCCGTGGATCACCTGACATCTGTGCTGGACTCCCTCTCCGCCGCTGCCCGCCAGTGGGGAGAAGATGGTGGAGCTCGGTCCTCTTCTGAACTCCAGTCCCTCTCCGTCCACACCCGACGGCGGCATGACAAGCCATTCGTCTTCAGCCAGTAGTTCAGCCATTCAGCCATATACTCGTAGTCAAACAGCCAGTTTTAAAACCTCACAAGCATGTTCAAACCGTGTTTCAAACATGCCTGCCAAATGATTGTAAAATTTCTGTGACATGCCAGTAGTATGTTTTAAATGACTTCACGGAGTTATTTTGATCATTTCTTTAATCATATTTTTATCAGTTTGGTAACACAGTTAATGCATGTTGGAAACTTGTTTAAAACATGCCTTCTAATTTTGTTACAAATATGTGACCTGTGTGCAATGTGTTTGCAACATATCCTGTTGTTTTGTTTTTCATGTATCTTATACATTAAATTTTTTCATCGTTGAAATGAGTTTAGTGCTTACATACCTTTATTGACTGCTGCGGCTAACGAAAGTTTTATACATCTTATTTATTATTTCCGAAAATTGTTTCTGTTAATTCCACCGATATCAATGTGGGAGTGGTAATCGCGGTGGTGGTAAAACAATGAAAACTATATATATAGACTGAGTTCAGGGTCATGGAAGCTCGACGGCACCACATACATGGTTGGGAACATCATCAGAACGATTTACCAATATATCAATAGAATAGTTGCTTGTTTGTAGCGGCACCAGGAAATTTTCAACATGGCGGCTGAGAAAGCTGGAGTAAAATATGGAGGGGCTTCACAAAATGTCAACAAAGTTAGAGTATCGATGGTTGGTTGGTTACATGGTAGCGATATTGGGGCTGAGAGGGGTTTGACTCAATATTGGGTGCTCAAGTCTTTACTCCAAGCCCTTCCTTGGCACTGAGTCCATATATATATATAATATATATACTATAGCGATACCGGTACAAGTGCCGACAATGCGCTATTAGTTCACCTGTTATCATAAGCGAGGGTCACAGTCCCGTAAAAAAACTTGCATCAAATGAATACGCATACATCGAATACATCTACATTGTACAACGATGATTACGTTCCATGATTAATTTTGAACCCGTCTCCTCCTGCATGGTAAATCTGGCGCTTTTGTTCATATAATAATACTGCACTAAAACAGCTGAAACACAACAGTAGGCGTATATTACTACGATCCATATGAAAAACTCATATATACTGTAAATACAAGATGTTGCATTGTTGTAGGATTGCCTCTCGCGCACAACACGTAAATCGAATAAGACTGAATTTTCTCGCAGAAGGAGCACCAATGGCCACAAATATCAATTTTTCATATGGTGAAAACCGGCTGTATGCCCTGTGCCCGTTCGATTGACCGGCAAATTCAGTAGAAGTTATGCTCACTATTTTGTCTATAAAGGACGCACGATAAATTATAATTACCTCTTTATTAGTGAAGCACCGTAATTGTATACTTTCGGCGACATCCAAGCACTGCAACCTCGCTATAAACTCTTTTTTCCCGTACAAATACAGTGTTGAAAAAACCTAAAAACCTTATAGCAAAGTAACACAGCCTGGCCAACCACAATAACACCGTCTGAAAAACTGAGCCAGGCTTTTCTGCAACTGCTGCATTATTGTTACATGAAGGAAGCCCTTCTGGGCTTGGTACCATGTGTCAAATTATTGTTATTATAAAGAACAAAATCTTCTTAACACTGGAGCAACAAAGGTACGGAAGTCTGACAGGATTTTAGCTTATCTCGAAATGGATCCTAAATGGCCCGGAAGATGCTCCAATGCATCTCCTGAAATTCGTGTTCCCAATTTTTAATTTTAATCTATATTGGATTCAATCACTTTAATTGACGTGATTTAATCCTGTGTGGGGTCCGATTAGCTTTAATTTGTTTCCAACGTCACCTATGAGCTTTAGACTCGCCACCTCGGATCGAGTTTCAGGTTGTAATAATAAATGGCATACGCTGGAGACCTCCTGAAGTTGCAGTCAGAGTCTTCGGCCGTTCAATTTCACCTCGTGTGCTAATCTAAGCCATCTTGTTTCTAAACTGTGGTGATAGTCGTGAAGTTAAATCAAATCCATATGTGAGGATTATCTCAATCCTGGTGACGATTAAAATGTGCTTTGGCGTTATAGACTAAGTGGTATAATTAAGCTCCCGAGACTTGACTTGTCTGACTTCCAGACTTCAAACAAGCAGACTGGTGATTTGGATCGAGTTTATGGCGCTAATCGTCAAATGATTACTCTTGAAATTCCCGAAAACTCATGTTGCTCCACATAATAGAATTTTACAGCCGAATCAAGGGTAATTGGTTTGGTTCAAACATGAGCAACATGAACCAACGAGGCAAAGCCAAATTTCCTGTCTGATGTATCGGACAGGTCAAACCTGGTGGCTTAAAAGCACGTTCAATTGAATACTGAAATTAAACCATCGGGGTCTGACTGGTCTGAAACATGAGCCTGAAGCACTGACTTCGCCGCTCTGATTGGTGTTGCAAGTGTTGAAAACAAGGCGGTTACATTGAGACGACTGGAAATTCCCTATTACGAAACAATACTGCATTTCTGGTGGTTTGAAAGGTTGCCGATTAAAGGTCTATGCATGAAACTCAATTCAGCAACCCGAAGCCAGCGCACCCGGCTGAGGTTTCGGACGAGGTTAAGTTTCGAAAGTTTAATTTCGTTTGTCAATCGGACGTGCCGGAGCTCAAGCCAACTTTGACTAACCTATCGATGACTCCCTAACTGTAACACGCACCGTGCGTGTGCCACGCGCAGCTGTACATGTACTACAGCTGCATATCAGTGTACTGATGTACACGTACAGAGGCACAACTGGCGACCCTTCTCACGCTATCAATGGCAGCCTCAGACAGACTTGCTTATACGAGCATGCAGAGGGTGGAAGGTGTATATGTGTGCAGCTATGGCCGGTGTGTCCTTGTGGTGACCGTGAAATAAGGATGTGGTTTTTATTCTCAATTTGATGTGAAAACAAGAGTTTTGATCAATGAATACTGAAGTATCGTAACAAGAATTATATACAGCATGATTACCGTGTATGATAGGTAGAGTGTGGTTATTTTTAGGCCGACATTGGGTAGTGGTGTGCTGAATGTGCCGGTGATCAGGTCCCAGACGCACGGCTAAGGATATGGAGCATCTAAATTGGTGCAAAAATTGGCGAACACGTCAGCCAAGTGTAAGCTAAGTGATATTCGCATGTACTGTATCTTCAAATTTGGAGTCAGTGAATGAGAATGCAGACTACGGTAGTGTACTTTTCTATTGTATTAAACGGACCCAGCCAGGCAGTCAAACCCTGCGAAGTGTGAACGTTGGGAAATTGACCACCTTATGAGCCAGCATATGCAGGTACCTATACAGATACGCTCAGGAAGCAACAAGCGTTACGGGCGGGCTTACGTGAAACTGGCACAGAAATGCAACGACGTCACATCGACGAACGGTACGGCTGAACAGCCTGCGAACAATTTGTATAACATAAGAGAAAAGTTTCCAGTTACAAACTTCAGGAAATTAAATACAGCAGTAAACTAGAGCACTCTGAGAGCGCATACCTCCGCCAAGTGAGCCAACGGTAGCAAAAATTCAAATTGGCTCTGAAACCATAATTTTCATTGCATAAACTCCAAAATCTAATCATTCGTGCCTTTTTATATTAATAACAGCTTGTTCAATTTTTTTGAAGATCCGTTCATAACTTTTTGAGTTATACTGTTAACAAACTTTATGACAAATACGAGTCAAACATACAAACGAATCAACCGATCTGCACCAAAATTTGATCATTTATGTCTTCTATTATCACTAACAACTCCTATAAATTTCATAAAGATCCATTCATTATTTTTTGAGTTATTGTGGTAACAAGCATAAAATTAAAAACAGTGACAACCGAACGAACGAACAAACGGACCATTACCAAAATTTGGTAACTACTCTCTGTTATATACCTAACAACTCATGGTAATTTCATCAAAATCCATTCATAACTTTTTGAGTTATGGCATCGAGAAAAATGACGCAGACAAACAAACAAACAAACGGATGGACATATCTTCACCAAAAGTTAATCAACTGTTCCTCCTAACATACCTCACAATCCCTGTAAATTTCATCGAAATCGGTTCATAACTTTTTGACATATCCTGGTGACAGACAGACAAATAGACAAATAGACAGACAGACAAACACGACGAAAACATAACCTCCTTGGTGGAGGTAATAAAGAGAACGTATGCTAATTGCACAATAAAAATAATTAATAACAGAAAATTGCAGAAAAGGCTGATAGAGGATTTTACAACATCAGAGTTATATTTAACTTCTTCTCTGATGTGAAGCCATATTTACACTTCATATTCAATTCACACTGTTTTATACAAATGAAATTTTTGTAACATATCACCGTACTTTTTTACCTTATCCATTCAACCTCTCGCTCCTGCCTGGCCAGCTACAGGAGCTCCAACTATACCATACAATGGTTGATGTCAATCACAGGAAATCTCAGCGATACTTTTTCTTATGGTTCCCTCGAGTCAAGAGTATAACACTACTTATGTTTTCATTTTTCAAACTTCGGAATAGGCTTTCACAAGAAAGGAAGTAGTAGTACTACGAAGATATGGAAGACAAGTGCTCACGTTGTACAGAAAACTTGAAACGTTTGATCTAAAATAAAGAAAAACTCAATGTGATATCGACTTTTTGGAAACATGTATTCAGCATCGTTTATCACCCAAACTTGTACATTTTCGACTCTAGAAGCGACAGCTTGCCGGATCTTCTATTTATTCAAAATTTCAGAAGAAACTCTTAGATAATGAATTGAGAGGAAAATAGGCGCATTTGAAAAACTTGGAATAAAAACGAGGCATCGTCTTTTTTCATCTACAATCTCTGACATATTAGTTTGATTACCTTCGCCAAGGAGGTTATGCCTTCGTCGGGTTTGTCTGTCTGTTTGTTTGTTTTGTTGGTACGTTTGTTTGTCTGTCTGTCTGTCACCAAGATAACTCAAAAAGTTAAGGACGGATTTTGACGAAAGTTACAGGGATTGTTAGATATGTTAGGAGGAATAGTTGATTAACTTTTGGTGAAAATCCTTTCCTCTGTTCGTTTGTTTGTTTGTCTGCCTCATTTTTCTTAATGCCATAGCTCAAAGAGTTATAGGCGAATTTTTATGAAATTCATGTGAGTTGTTAGGTATATTGCAAAGAGTAAATGACCACAGTTTTGTGATTATCCGTTTGTTCGTTCGGTTGTTTGTCACTGTTTTTAATTTTATGCTTGTTAGCACAATAACTCAGAAAATAATCAATAGATCTTTATGAAATTTATAGGGGTTGTTAGCAATGTTAAAAGACACAAATGATTATATTTTAGTGCAGATCGGTTCGTTCGTTTATATATTTGACTGATGTTTGTCACAACGTTTGTTAGTAGCATAACGCAAACAGCAATGAACGGATCTTCAAGAAAATTGCGCAAGCTGTTATTACTATCAAAAGGCAGAAATTGATTAGATTTTGGAGTTGATACCAAGAAAATCCTGGTGTCAGAGCCAATTTTAATTTTTTGCTACCGTTGCCTCACTTGGCGGAGGTATGCGCTCTCAGAGTGCTCTAATTTTATATATCTTCGAAAGTATATTCGTTCAACTAACTTAGCTAAAATTCTTTCCACGAAGCGAAGTCAAGCAAAAAACTATTTCATCTCGGACTAGAAGATCAACCGGAAATTTTGGACCCAGATGCATTATATAATATTCAACTATTTAAGTTGTACCATAACCAAAACTGAAAAGGAAATGTAATCAAAGGGCCTGAAGTTTAGCATTCCTCCAAAGAAAATAAATTACCTATATTTTTTGTAGGAATTAATAGCCTAACCAACGAAAACCTGAGGTCTCTCCCTCAAATACTCCGTTTCGTCGATTTGACGTCACACGCCGACATGCTGTTACAGCTTAGTATTATATTAGGCCAGGTGAGTCCTACTGTTTCACTCTCTGCCTCCTGGACATGCTCATCATTTTTTAATGTCTCTGTTGCATTGATCTCTGAAGCCAATACATACAAAGAAACCTCTGTTGCGGTACGTTTGTGTTTATCTCTTAGATTTTCAGTCTAAATGCACTCTTATTTAAACTTATCTCTTTAAAGATAAATATACTTACAGTTATAGAGATTTCTTCTTGTGTATAGGATGCCTAACGGCGCGAGAAAAGTTTACTGGTATTCCGTCGGACATATATATGTATATGTGGATAATTATACGCTGCCCATATGTATAAAAATATAATGTGTAAAATTTTAGATTAAGCCTCCACTAAAACCGGAATCTAAGCATTCTCGTTTATTGGAAATAATGCTCACCTAGAAAACTTGTAGTTCCTGTCTTATATGCTTATGATTTTTATATGCCATAAGCTACAAAAACTCAAACAGCAAATTACAGACATTGGTCCGGTGCAATCTAAATATTGAAGTAGGTAATATCTAGTAGGGAAGCCAAGGGTACCTCTTAGATTATTTTAATCTAGATATGGATTAGCCTTAAGTCATCTAGAGGTAGAAAAAAATACCGATTAGATTGTTTCACGAGTTAAATATTTTTAGCTAACTTTACAAATTATTAGATGTTTAACAGCAGACTACGAAATGGGAAAAAATAAGTTTAATGGATTGGGAACACAAAGAAACAGAGGAAAATTCTTGGTAAGAAGTAGAACCCAAGAAAGATGCATGTAGCTTGTATCTACGTTAACAAATCCGGGGCTGGGGCTGGATGCACAAACGCCTTGTTGTTAAAGTTACGTCAACGTAAACTGTACAGTTCCTTGAAGAAGCACCGTTATCCTGGCTCAGATTTTGCCACTTTCTTACTCTGAGTTTCACAGTGTTATGGTCTAAGTGGTTCGAACCTCCAACCAATGCATACCAGAATAATAGACAGACTCAGGTATTAAATCGAAGAGCAAAATGTAAAACTTCAGCTGTTACAGAGTTCAATTAGGGCCTGCAGCTGTACAGTTACAACGATTGTAACTTTAAAAGGCGTTTGAGCATTCGGTCCCTGATTCATTTGACTATGTTTGGCTCCCTTCAGAGATTGATCAGCGATAGTCAAAAGAACGAGTTTGCAAGTTTTGACCAGCGAATCGACATCAGAATGCCTGCAAACTCACGAATTGGGGCAGAATATCAAGGACGGATCATGAGGCAGTTTTGACACAAGCGATAAAACGCACTAATTTCGGAGGAATCCTATGATTTTGTTCCAACTGAAATCTACATTTTAAGGTGAGAGACCGAATTCTTGAAAGTCTTACAGGTAATGAATTAAGGGTCAACTCGTGAAAATCTAATAGACGGGTTGACGCCAGCCAACCTCCCTGAAGTTTCGAACAGGTCAAGCCTCGTAGGCCCAATTTCGCTGTCGAATCGGACATGCCTAAAACTTTTCCTATATCAGCTTTAGTGCAAAAATGTAACAAGTTACCCCTATGCGGCATGTGAGGAGCTGTGGTCAAGAATGGTCCGGATTACACGAGATTAAATATGAAGCCATATAGCATTTGAACAATATAAATCGAGCAAAATATCAGAAATACAGATGGTGAAACAAATGGGACAATTTGCCCCACTGGGATAAATGAACATGTTACCCCTCAAATGGTATATAAATCACGAAAATATGTCGAAAAAGATCCTTTGGCGTTGGAACGATGAAAATCGGAACGAAAATGCGAAAAATAGAGTGGGAGCCAAAATGGGTCACGTACACTAGCGGCTGACTAGCCCAATGGGCCCCATGAAGCGCTATGGGCCAAAATAGCCTGGACGACACCATGTTGATGGTATGTTGATCTTGATGGTAGTCATTTGGACTTTGATGATGGTAGTTCAACACTTGGTATGATAGGATTAGGTCAGGGACGTTAGGTTAGAATAGTGTTAGATGAGGACCGCCCTGACAAACCGCATGCGAATCGGCGTGCAAATATTCCACAATTTCGGCCCCTCCTCTATTCTAACCAAACGTCCCTGACCTAATCCTATCATACCAAGCGTAACCTAACGTACCTAACAATTATCTCGAGAATCACAGCGGAAAGGGCCGCTGAACTAAGCGGTATCCGGAAAAAAACCCGGGAGGAAAAAAGCCCCGGTAGGAAAAAAGTCACAGGAAAAAAAGCCCCGCTTTATCTCGAAGCTTTATTTGGAAGCTCTATTCATGTAATTGAATACAGCATATTAGGTAAACTAAACGATATTGTGCTAAGCTAAATTTGAACTAGCATTTGCATGTACGGACGTGAGTTGCAAAAACCTCTTAAATGGGTTATGTGAGGTTAAGTTAGATTTAGCTAAGCTTAGATTAGGTAAGCATAGGTTAGGTGAGCTTGCATTAGGTAAGCATAGGTTAGGTGAGCTTGCATTAGGTAAGCTTAGATTAATGTGGTTAGGCTAGGCTATATGCAAAGGAGCAGGGTTTTTATATTTTGGACTTGTTCTACGTCCAAAAATCGTATCTATCGGCTTAGGCCTATCCACGAAGCAAAGAGCGTAACGGGAGGACTCACAAACACTAGCATCCAAAAAGTGACGTCATCAATGACGTCAACATCGACGAACGCTCCAGCTGAGCAGCCTATGCGTATTTTATCAATTTTGCCTGAAAAATTATTGTCAGTTGCGAATTTCATCCATTTAGCCCATACCTAAACTAAGAAAATATATACAAATCAAACAATAAATTATTCATTATGAACATTATATCTCAGAAGTTTAAGTCTCCGTTGCCTCAACAAAGGCGATATCATTGAGGAAATAAGAAGGGAAATAATAGTATAACGATAGACACGTGGAACCCATGCACGAGAGTGTTCTCACACAGGGCAATATGACCAAATGCGATTGTAAAAACTAAACCATGTTTGCAAATCAATTGATACATTTCACATACATTAGGGGTGTGTCGCAATCAGCATTTTTTTGGGTTACCGGTGCTGCACCGTGACCCAGCCAATCGCAACTCGCGTCGCAATCATAGCTCTAATGGCGACTGCGACACGGGTTACGGCGTTGTAGGTCACCGAACACAAACGTCTACTTTGAATAAAAGGAGTACTAAATTCATTCATATACGTAACAAATAAACACCTTACGCCAGAATAAGTAAATTAGATCAGGTACTTAGAACTTTCAATGAG
Source organism: Parhyale hawaiensis (assembly GCA_001587735.2). NCBI lineage: Eukaryota > Metazoa > Arthropoda > Malacostraca > Amphipoda > Hyalidae > Parhyale > Parhyale hawaiensis. Next base: position 13,047,114 of record LQNS02276866.1, read on the forward strand.
AAAATTTCAAATTAACGGAATTTAAAAATTTTTGAGCTTACTCCGATCGTCGCTGGATGGCGTTCTCACGGGTTGCGGTAACCTTTTTTCAGGTTGTGGTACCTAGCCCAGATTTGGCGGGATTGCGACACACCCCAGGGTAACCCGAAAAGTGGTTGTGAGAACGCCCTCAAGCGAAGAGCGGTGTAAGCTCAAGGACGATGAGATTCTTTTTTATTCGAAATTTTGTAAATGGAAGTTTTACTTAACTAATTTGATTTATAGTTACACAAAAATATGTATCAAAGCATCTACGGACTTTTTTAGCTATCTGAAGGATAAAATTTTATTATTATTTAGGTTGTTTTTTCCGTAACAGGCACGCATCCGGTCGGAGAGTTTCGGTAAAATGTTAGCCTAAGCTGTGCCGCCGCGTGAGTATCGTTAGCATATACGCCTTTCCTAATCGTAAAAATCATAGGCGTATAAGACAGGGGGCAGGGGGGGGGCAACTGCCCTCTTTGAGTTCGGATAACAGATGAAATTCGGGCAAATGGCGTAGGATACTCCGGTGTTTTATAAAGACGTAAAAAAAGCAACATTAATAGACTGTAATGCGGATGAGATCACAAATAATAAAATTTCAGTGATATAGTTGAGCAGTGGACTTGTATTTAGGATTATTTATGCAATAAAACTACTATTTGAAAAAATTCGACCTTGACATTGGCAGATGTTATTTACATGTCCACTCATGTTTTCACGATCGATGTAGAACTATTGTTTAGTGAGTACCATGTCTTGGTGACCAGCGTTTCGGCTTGCTACTTTTTGTCCCCCTCCTTTTTTATAAAAAAAATTTTGAGGCATTTTTTGGATTTTGATCTAAAAAATATTAATTTTAAGCTCTACCTGCGCGTACTATCAATTTATCCCTATGTATCCATACAACCCTTTTAGGGTTTAAAAAAAAGGATGAAAAGGGCCTGTCCTATGTGCTAATTTTTTTTTATTTGGCAAGTGAAATGCATCAAAATTTATGCATTAGTTTGCAAGAAAAGTTGGAAACTGATCAAGATATTACTGTTTCCGGTAAAAACGGTTGTTAAGCCCAGGCAGTGCCATGGAGGAATTTTCGAAGAACGAATGGTGCTTGCTACTCGGGAATAAGAAGATGCAGTGTATTAAACGAATTTTTTTATTGACCCAATTATAAAATATTAGTGCATGGGACAAGTCCATTTTACCCAATTTTTTAACTAACAGAGTTGTATGGGCACCTAGGAGTAAATTGATAGTGAGCGCAGGTCGAGCTTAAAATTATATACATTTTTAACCAGAATTTTCATAATCGGCCCAGAAGCTCTCAAGAAAAAGGTGGGCAAAAAAAGTCACAAGGAAAAAGTTGTAAGCTGAAAGTCTGGTCTTGAGATTGCCTTCAATTCCTTACTTTTTGTCATATGCGAGTAGTACCCTGTTGCATTAACTTCTCATCTCCTTCAGAAAAGAATCCTATTAAACTACATGTAGCGGTTATCCTTAGGGATGAGCCGATTAATCGGCAACGGCAAGTATCGGACTTTTGGAGGATATCGGCATCGGTGAGAATTTGTACTTTTGGGGAATCGGCACATTTACGCAAATGCTAATTCTTTTTGTCAGATTGATCTATAGAACTAGTCAGCAATCAAATCTATGGTCAAGCTTCTCCCAATTGCTTAGGGCAAAATTTTGAAGCGCTAAATACGGAATGACAACCGCTTCTCTGTATCAGGTCTTTTTTTTCTGCTTAGGAGACCATAAGCAACTCGATCTTCTAACAAAATCGATTATTCACTAGTATAAACTAAATTAAGTTAATGTATTTTTAACTTATTTATGTTACTTTCGATGCGCTGATTCCAAGTATCACATTGGTTTCCCTCCATCAGGTCAAGTTTCTGAACCATCGCCTCATGGTTTCATCTTTATGTGTACTTGTGCGTGTATCTTTGCCTTCTGTGTGTGTGGCACCATCCATCATAGTGAACGTTATGTTGACGTTGTCTACCACTCTTTATGACTAATATCAGGTTGATCTTTTTCAGCTGAATACGGAGGTCATTAATGAATAAGAACCTCTTTTGTACTTTCTTGCATCTGCTGTGGTGAATATCATGTTCATAATAGGAATCCAGTCACAATTAAATTAGAGCCTCATATCATCATTCGAAAATGTAACAGAAACATTACACTGATCCAGTTAGTCATAGTTTTTCAGCTGATCGAGTACAATTTCAATGCCCTGAAAACGAAAATGACACCAACTCCTAGGCATCATGTCAGGATTTAGATCTACACAGACGATGAAAAAAATCTGACCTTTCGAATTCGATCAAAATTTCTGTACGTTAGCTACTGATTAACGGTAAACAGAGTAAGTACGCTATGAACTTTATGATTGGATTCCTGTCATAAATGACATTATATTCGAGGGAGATGTAACAAACTACATACAAACGGATGTAATATTGAAACAGCTCCCTGAAGCCATATCATTTCGTTGAAAAGAAGCATTGGCCTATTAGAAGTTATATCATGATATATATAGGAACTGAACATCAGGTGCACTACGATAGCTATTTCCAAAATTAAATAGAGTGAAAATACTCTTACCAATATGGTAGTTACAAGGAAGCAAAGAATGCAACGAGAGGACTCAATAGGACTAAAATAAAACTTAGCCGTGACCGCACATCACAAATTTTACATCACATCGACGAGTCGAAGTATTTGAGTGTTGGACCTCAGGCCTTCGTAGGTTGTTTTCTTAACCATATCACCGTATTTTTTCGATTTAGTTTATTTAATCTCCCGCTCATGACTGGCCAGCTACTTGAGCTGCAAAATACCGTAAAATGTTGTCGCCAAGTACAGAAAGTTCGAGCAATTGGTTAACTGTTACTGTGGTTTCTCTCGCGTACAGAACTGGCTATAATGGTGCTAATTTTTGCTTATTTTTATTGGTAAGGAATAAATATGTTCTCTGAAGAGCACTGTGAACTGAATATAAGTGTAAATAAGGCTTCAATCAAGGAAAAGAAGGTAAATCAGGTCGCAGTAAGGGACAAAATTCGGTGCTAGTGCTGTTAAAGTTTCCACCAGCATACACTGCAATTTTCTATAGATAATTGCTAAATTAGTATACATTCTCTTTATTTATTTATACGCTAGAGATCAATTTCGCAATTTAAGACAATTTTTCTGGTTAAATTAGCTAAAATACTCCTAGGCTGCTCAGCCATAGATTCGTCGATGATGACGTCACTTTGTGGTGCTAATTTATCGTGAGTCCTCCCGTTACACTCTTTGCTTCCTGGTAGTTACCTACCTACCTTGTTACCTACAAGAACACGTAACAAATGTGCTCGGAACGTTGACATGACTTAGGGGAACCAAAGTGATATTTTGAATTAGAGCATTGATAAAACTGTAATTCGGTTGAATATACATATATATATATATACTTAGATCTTATCTATTTTCGTTCTTGACCAGTGACTTGCTGATACTTGATGCGTTCGATTGGGTGATTAAAGTCAATCAAAGGCAAGCCCGATCGACTTGATTTGTGCGGAACTGTATAGAGGAACTTAATTTGACGTTGTCACTTTGAATCGCATTGCAAATCTTGGAAGTAACTCAATTATATTGAGCCATTTACAACTCCATTTTATGGTATAATATTACCTACGTTTCTGGCAGCTTCACAGGTAATCAGTTATATGTCAACAACCTGAATCTCAAATCAACGGGTCGAAGCCAGCGTAGCCCTCTGAAGTTTTGAACAAGTCAAGTCAAGTGGGATTAGCTTTAATCGACTTTCACAACCCAATCGATAAAGCCAGCTTTCTCCATCCGCTGGGCTGGTTGCGTGGGGGTCTGTTAACCTCATGGAGTTTCTCCGTTCCTGCGTCGCCAGTGTGGTGTGATTCAATAATAATAATAACAATAGTGTCAAACTTTTTCGGATTGTTTTTACTCGGCTTAATAAAAAAAATCCTAACCCGTTAGAGATCAACGGGTACCATTTTCGTATTCAGCCCATCCAAGTCACCCGGTACATTAGCTGAAAAATTTGATACTACATAGAAAAAAGTTTTTTGTTGCGTGTTACTCATCGTTCTGGTGACATGTAGCATGTGATGCTTGATGAGATGAGAATTTCCCAGAATTCTCAACAAGGCTCAATTATTACGAGGCTTCCATTAATAATTTTGGACGATTTCTTATGAATATAATAGACAAATCTAGTTCTATATAGCCTAAAAGCTGCTAAGCAGGTACTATCATAATTTACTAATTATTAAATATTAATAACTGATAAATGGTAGAATCAACAATGAAAACTGAGAATCGTCAATAATATCGGGGGAAAAAATCGCCGCACCCTTAGTTTTAGACACAACATGTACTTTCTTTTTAATTTTTGCACCGTATTTAGCAGATATCAGTTAGTACCAAATAGTTTTCGCTCCGATATACAGCAAATTAAAAAAGTTCTTGAAATTTGTAAAATTTGGGCAAGTTGTGTGTTGCCCCAAAGCAAACTTCACCTTGTACGCTTATGGCAAAAACTTCAACATCATTGGAAAAATTATGGAGTTAATATTCGCCAGTTTCAACAACATCATTCCGTACGACAGTTTGGCATGTTGAATAAGGTTAACTAATTTTTTTTTACAAGTTAGTTAACGCGAGTCGGACGCCACCCTACTGTTGTTATACTGCTGTAACGCGCGCAGCGTATAGCAGCTGATGTTTTTTCTCATTTTATCGAGCAATTGTATGGCGTGTGTGTATTATATATAGAGATTTGCATTAATATTACTTCACCGGAAGGAAAGTAAATTGTTTCATTGGTCCTTTAATGTTTTTCTTACAAATCTTGTTTAAAACTGTTTCTATCTCGGTGTTCAATCGCTTGCATCTGAGCCAATTTTTGTTGCAGCGGTTTGAAATTATAGAGGATAGCAGATCATCGGTCGAAGACGAAAGCAAACCGAAAATATTGCGGTAATCACCCATATAAATCCATCTTTGGAATGCCATATTACTTTCGATGAAACTCACTTGATTTATTGCGTTTTAAAGACGATAAACGTGGCTCTAAAAGTGCTTCTGACCCATGGGGGCATTTGCCGGTTGAATTCGTCTGCTTCTTACGAGCCTTTTAACCAATGTTCTTTGAAAATTTTATCCTTCAAAGAGCTAAAAAAAAAGTTTGTAGATGCTTTGATACGTATTTTTGTGTGACTATGATGATTGGAGGACATGTACGACACTGGAGGCCCAAATGAAATGATGAAGAACAATGCAAAACAGCTACTGATAAACGTACTAGGTTTTTATGACGTCACAAGGTAATTTCTCATGATACACAACAGCTTGGCTCTGCCCCCTGGGTCAAGCTGTTGAACCGCGTCTACACGATCCATCACTTCAAAAATTACAAACACAAGAATCGACGAGCAAAAATACAAAAAATTCCCTTCCTTGTTCCAACGGCATCAGAAACAGAATCCACGTACACTTCAAGGTTACGATACGCGAATGCAGCATTCCATTACTATTGATCGATATTCCATCCTCACTTTATCGGCCAGATATTTATTTCAGCTGTAGCAGCAGACTGGCGGGTACAACTTTATTTATACTGGCCAAAAGCATAGTTAAAAATTTACTCGCTGGTATCCCCTCACAGGCAGAAATGCAGACGATAGAACAAGAATTTCTCACTTTTTATTTATTAATTTCTTTAATTTCTATTGCAATTCACACTGTGTGCATCCGTTTCTTCCTTTAAAACGTAACTTCTGCCCCATTATAGCTTTTACTAATAAAAAGAAGAAAGAACAGACGTAACTTGACGAATTTGCTACAGTTAAATACTAAGTGGCAACATATAGTAGCCGAATGCTTCCTGCTGTACAGAAGTTCGAATCAAACATAAACAAAATTCGCCATGCATGTTAATTTAAATTTAAAAAATAGAGCACGCTGAGAGCGCATACCTCCGCCAAGCAAGGCAACGGTAGCAAAAAATTCAAATTGGCTCTGAAACCATAATTTTCTTTGTATAAACTAATCTAATCATTTGTGCCTTTTGATAATAATTACAGCTTGTGCAATTTTCTTGAAGATCCGTCATAACTTTTTGAGTTATACTGCTAACAAACGTTCAGACATGCAAACGAACAAACCGATCTGCACCAAAATTTGATCATTTACGTCTTTTAACATTGCCAACAACCCCTATAAATTTCATAAAGATCCATTCATTATTTTTTGAGTTATGGTTCTATCAAGCATAGAATTAAAAACAGAGCCAAACGAACGAACAAACAAACAAACAGATCATTACCAAAATTTGGTCATTTACTCTTTGTTATATACCTAACAACTCATGTTAATTTTATAAAAATCCATCCATAACTTTTTGAGTTATGGCATTGAGAAAAATGAGGCAGACAAACAAGCAAACGGATGGATGGATGGACATATCTTCACCAAAAGTTAATCATCTATTCCTCTTAACATACCTAACAATCCCTGTACATTTCGTCCAAATCGGTTCAGAACTTTTTGAGTTATCTGGGTGACAGACAGATAGACAGACAAACAACCAGACAGACAAACATTCAGACACGACAAAAACATAACCTCCTTGGCGGAGGTAATGATGCTCTAATACTAAATAATATAATGAAGACAGATACATATATTCATGGAGCGAATTATAATTTGCAACCTTTTTGTTTGACAAACTCAGAGTGTTCGTGCTCAAAGTTTTCCAGCACTGCTGACTAACAAAAAACACAAACTTCGAAGGCTCGACGCGTGTGTTTGTCAATGAAAATCGTTCTGCGAACACACACTTCGACGATAAGATGCATCGTGTAGACGCGGCATTAGTCTCATAATCCTTGGGCTAGTAGTGGTGATACCACGTCACGTCACCCTTGAGATGCTGTCCGAAAATTTGTCATCTTCGGCTTCGTATCGATCCAGCAAGTCCTGAGCGACATGAGTTAGTGTTTCTGCAGTTACTGCGTGAACTTCCGTAGATACCAGCTAACATGCGCACTTTGCTATTTCCTACAGAGGACAGCAACGTTTCCAGTGTAAATTAACTGACACCCACATCGAACTCTACACACATTCCATTCGCAGTTAACTGCCGATCGGGCACGCTTTGTTTTCTGCGGTAGTGGCTGTGCATGCATGGTGTTCGAAGCGTGCTTTGTCACTGACATCTCTGTCGCCACTCTGAACTCGACGAACCCATCTCCTAACTGTGCTGGCATAAATTACATTAACTTCGTAAACGTTCACTAGGTGCAGGTGAATGTTGACTGGTTCATTTTTTATTACATGGAAAAATACAATGAAGCATCTTTACTTCTGATGCGCGTCCATGACAAGATGGCTTTCTTCGAGTGTCACACCGTCAATATTTACTACAGGGAAACGAAAGTTTCAGGTCAGAAGTGCATAAATTCAGTCCTTATAACGATGCAATTTGCAGTCCCCTCGGACGGAATAAAAAAGGAGGCACTCGTTATGGAACAAACCTGTCTGTAAAGATTATTAAGGAGAAATAACTCAAGTCACCTGCAGAAGCCATCAAAGAAAGTGACCCTCTGACATTTCCATATATTTCTACTCTTCTGCAAATTGTCTGCACCCTTCCGCTGATCGGTTGATGTGAGTGAAATGCAAGTACAACGCGGTGCCTCCATACATACCTCAGATCAACCATGGAGCAAGACTGACCTTCGTCAGTGGGGCTCATCAACTTTCACTACACTAAACATGTAGATCTTGATCATGTAATTAACTAACATTTATGCCACAGTTAATCCCAGGTGACTTGAACTGAATTCCCGAGTTAAGCCGCATGGTTTTGTGCAATGCAGCTAGTACAGGGGCGGCGGAACGTCGAAAATATTGGAGGGGCCCAGCCAGCCAGCATGGCTGCCTCCCCCCCCCCCTCCCGGCTGCCGATTTTTGGACGTGTGTGTTTAT
>LQNS02276866.1:13132509-13145045 GCA_001587735.2 Parhyale hawaiensis
TATCTTGCCTCATTTTGCTGACAATTGCTGTGCTACTGTTATACCGGCACCAGTGACGCTCGTATTCTAATTCTGTACTCAACCATATACAAGATCAGGACTGCTTATAGTTGCATATTTACAGTAGGATGAGGTAAGATTGGTAAGAAGCGCACTGAAATGACAGGAAATAAATGCTCTAACAGATTCTACCTTCAAATTTTATCCAGCCCTTTTTGAATGCCTGTAAGGGCGCGGTCGCTTCTTACCCCATGATGGCCGCGGTTGTGTCTTTCCCCGTCTGATTATACTCATTTATTTTAAAATCGAGCTAACAAATAATATTTTCTCATCAATACTGCAGGGGCAGTCAAGCTCGGTTCTCCTATCGACCAGCTGTAGAGCCTGAGAAGACATCTATTGTGTTGTTCCCAGGGCAGGGCACTCAGTTCGTCGGTGAGTGTTGGGGGCTACACCCACTGCTTTCCTGTCGTTTATGATTGTCTTAACAGCTACAGTGTACTCTTGGATTAGGATGCTTTTAACCTTGAAACGTTTCGCTGTCACGGTTTGTGAACTAAGAAATATAGAGACTGAAATTGTCCCCTTGACTTCACACTCACTTTTATGGTCCCCTGCAGCCAGTGCAAAACCAAAGTAGGGAGTTGCTAGTTATTTGCTACCATGGCCAAGGAAGCTAGCACAGCCCTGTGTGCCAGCACCAGAAAACAGTCCAAGCAGCCCGCAAAGAATTCAACTGGAAAAGTGCAGTTGGTTATCAAGAAAACAACCAAAGGTATTAACAAAGCCATCTATGTAGCCCCAAAGTCCAGGCTGCACGGAAGCAGGGCAGCTAGACCAGGAAGGCAAGCTCAGACATGCACCACAGATACCTATATCTGCAGTACCACCATTACCTGAGAGTATTTACTATCGAATATTTAATAAGGTCTGCGTTGCAGCAACCTGCCCATACCTAAATGAATAAAGGTCCAACTTTTCTCAGTCCATCACCATATGTCAGATCACCTATGCATTCCGCACGTTTGTTGTTGTTGCCGTTACGTAGGAGGAGGCTCCGGAAGGGGTCGAACATGTGGCGGAAGGTATGAAAAAGAAGGTGGAGAGCAGAGCACAAGAAGTCAGATACAGATAGAGGACTGTCCCATAGAGAGGTGGGGAGGAGAGTGGTGGGGTGGGCGGGACACTAACAAGTGGTCTCTACGGGTTCACGGGCTAAGTTGTGGAGAGGAGAGTTCCCTAAGCCTTTGCGGTTTGTGCCTTTCAATAAGTTCCTTTGCTCGTCCTAATTGTGAGGAGCTACGGCCTGGCATCTCGTTATGTTGAGGAGCCTACACGTTCATCTCAAAAAAAAAAAAAAAAAAAAAATTGACCACTTGCTCCTATACACGAGCAGGTGCCCCGACTTTGCCGAAGTGTAAGAAAAACTGAGTCCTTGTCTTGTGATGTATGATTCAAAATTGCCCTACTGGATTGGAGATGTCTCCGCGTTGCTCGAACGCCTCGGGTCATGGTATTTACAAACCGAGAGAGGTACTCTGCCTTCCCTCACATCACAAAAGTTTCATTGGAACATTCCATCAATTTTGTACTAAATATATCGTTTTAACGCTCCTTCTAATGATGTTTTTATTCTTTTTTTTTATCGTCATTCTCAACTTGCAGCTACCATCTGCTTGGCTCAGTTGTGGCGATATCCAAATGCATGTGTTCTACATTTCGATTTGCTTAGCTACTGTCTCCTCTCTCTGTCTCTCTTTTGAAACCCTGTATTTGCGTGTAGGGTAGCATAAGCTAACATAACATACCGTATCTAGTTCTATGCCTACTAGCTATAACATAAAATTAACTAGATACATTATTATAATCTGGAGACAAAATCTGTCACTGCTCTCCAAACTTACAAATATAACTCCTTCAGGTATGGGTAAGCGGCTGCTGGACGTACCTTCCGTCCTGGACATGTTCCTTGCGGCTGCAGAAATTCTTGGGTTTGATCTACTGGACGCTTGCATGAACGGATCAGAGTCTTTCCTGTCGAGGACGCAGGTGCAGCAGCCTGCCATCTTGGTGTGCTCGCTGGCTGCTGTGGAGAAGTGAGTGTTTCATTACCATCCTGAAACTGTTGTAAAATTTCTACTTGTAATACGTAGCTATAACTGTTCTGTATTGTTACTTCCGCCAAGGAGGTTATGTTTTGGTCGGGTTTGTCTTTCTTTCCGTCACCAAGTTAACTCAAAAAGTTATGGACGGATTTTGACGAAATTTACAGGGATTGTTAGGTATGTTAGGAGAAACAGATGATTAACTTTTAGTGAAGATCCGACCATTCGTTTCTTTATTTTTCTCAATGCCACAACTCAAAAATCATGGACGTATTTTTATGAAATTTACATTAGTTGTCGGTTAGCTATACCACGAAGAGCAAATGACCAAATTTTTGTGGTGTGTATGTTAGTTTGTGTGTTTGTCACCGTGTATGATATTATGCTTGTTTGCGCAATAACTCAGAAAGTTTTNTTTATGAAATTTACATTAGTTGTCGGTTAGCTATACCACGAAGAGCAAATGACCAAATTTTTGTGGTGTGTATGTTAGTTTGTGTGTTTGTCACCGTGTATGATATTATGCTTGTTAGCGCAATAACTCAGAAAGTTTTAAATGGATTTTTGTGAAACTTGCCGGAGTTGTTAATGTTAAAAGACAGAAATAATTAAATATTAGTGCAGATCGGTTGGTTCGTTTGTATGTTTAACTTATGTGTATCATAATGTTTGTTAGCAGCTTAATTCAAAAAGTATTGAATTTATCTTTATGAAATTTGCAGGAGTTGTTAATGATCTTAAGAGACATAAATTAAAAAATTTTAGTGCAGATCCGCCGTTGGTTCGTTTGTATTTTTGATTTATGTTTGTTAGCAGCATACCGTACCTAACGCAAAAAGTTATGAACGTATCTTCAAAAAATTGCAGAAACTGTTGATACTATCGAAAGACACAAATGATTAAATTTTGGAGTTGATACAAAAGAAATCACAATTTCTAAGCTATTTTAAATTTTTCGTTACCGTGGCGTTGCCTTACTTGGCGGAGGTATGCACTCTCAGAGTGCTCTAGTTTATAATAATTTGCTCAATGTTATGTTGAACTAGTGCGTTCATTGTCTGTAGCAGCTTCTTGGGAAGAGAAATTGCGTCACGAATATCCAGTCGAAATTTGCAACCCAAACGCTTGTATGTTGTATCATTTTAGTGATTCAATCTGAAGCCATCCAGTGCTGTAATAATACCAAACACTCTGTGCTCATTATTTAGAGTGTAAAAGAGAGTTTTACAACATAGTGTACATTGGTACTTATCAATCGCTGTTGACTGCAAAAATTATTTGCTTTCAGACTGAGGCATGACAACCCTGCCGCTTTGGAGAACTGCGTGGCTACTGCAGGCTTCAGCATTGGAGAAATTACCGCCCTCACATTTGCCGGAGCTCTCTCTTTTGAGGATGGTAAGTTGTTCCGGGAAGTGTGGACCTTAGGACAATGAAGGATAGTCTGTCTCAACAAGAGTTTTTTGTTACAGCGACATAAACTGCTTCTCTTTAGATGTCACTCGATGTCAGGATGTCGCCCTGGTCCCCTCGGGGTCCATACGATGGGCCATAGAGTTAGGTTAATTAAGTTCCCCATAATATTTATTGGGTGCAGCGACCCCAGGGGGTTTGTGTTGGTTACCTTAGCTATTAGCTAGGCCTTCGAGATGTCTTTCTTTTGTGCCCACTTTGCTTCCATCTGATTTCATACTTCTACTGGTCTTACTTTCTTCTGTTCTTCCTCTTCTTTCCCGACTTGCTGTTCCCATATGCGTTGATTCTGTCTGGGACCACTCACGTACTCGGGCTTCACGTGTCTTATCATCATACTATAGGTATGTCGTTTCTTTCTGGTTCTATGATATCACCTTTGTTCTAACGGAGACGCAACCTTCCTGATTATAATGAATATAGCTAATGGACAGCATATTGTGGACAGTTCTTCCAATTGACGTCACCGCTTTCCATGTATCTCTGACGTCATAAGCTTATATACAGGAAATGAAGCTCTCCCATTGGTTGGCTTAGCCGACAGTTTTCTCTTTTAACTCTGCCGTGGGTGCTGAGGTGCTTGCTGAATAATTTCACTTTATGTGTAGATATTTAAAACAGACTGCTACGATTCTCTCTAATTTACCCGTAAGTTCACACCACATTGCCAAGTGGGTTTTGTGTGCCACCATATATTTGGGCATCACGCACCTAAGGGTCCCGAGTGCCATTTCCGCAAGAGATGTTGCAGCTTGCCGCAGTTCCTGCTGACGAGGTTAGTTTTGTACAGTTAGCCCTAGGTAAGTTCTCTAAAATTTCCCCTTCTGTTACGCGAGGTAGCCGCCGAACGGTACTAAGCAACCCATCCCATGGGACTCCTCCTACTCTCGTGTGAGGGACCACGGAAGGGGCCCTCCTTGTAGGGGCCACGGATGGGACCCTCCGCACAGGGTGTTCCTTGCTTTCTGTCTTCTTCTCTTTTCGTTTTTCGTCTCCTTCCCTGCGCCGCTCGGTTGAGCGATTTCGTTCGGTCGAGCCGTGTGGAGTTGGAGATGGTCGCGCCCTATTTCCTGCCAGACATGGTGCACCTTCCCAAGATTGTTCTAATAGCACTCGTCTGAGTTCGACTCAACATCTAAACTATATTATACGAAATTGGTTCGCTATTATAGACCGTAGTCTTCGCATCTAATACGGCGGGAAAACCCACTATATAATAATAATAATTTCCGTCGTACGCAGCGGTGCGCTTGATCAAAGTGCGGGCGGAAGCGATGCAGCTGGCTTCCGAGCAGGTGCCTGGTGGTATGGCCACTACCTTCTTCGGCAGCGACAGTCAGCTGGGCTTGTGTTGTGAGGCAGCAAAGGAGTTCTGCAGGAAGCGGGGCGTCTTCAGTGCTGAGTGTAAGGTGGCGAGCCATCTGGGACCCACCTGCAAGGTGGTCGGTGGTAGTGAGGAGGTGAGTGGTGTATCTCCTGGAAACGGAAGGGCTGTAGCTATACTGGTGTCTGGTACACGTACTGTAAGGGTTTAAGTTTGTATCATGGATCGTCATGAAGCTTTTTTAGGGATAAAAATTTACACTAAGTGTTTTAATATATTACCCCTAAGGGGCATACGATAATGCAAATGGTTATGATATGCCGGTATCCCACCGAAGCAACACGCGACGCGATACGATTTTCGGGTCTGCCTTGTTGCATCACACAACAACCGACATTGCTCGCCCGCCCACACCAAACAGATGGAACATAGATCGTGCGTCTGAAAGATGTTCGAATAGTCTACAAAGCTACGATTCTAGGTGAACAGTACTGCAATATAAGCTCTAAATATTGAAGAACGCAATACGTTAATGATAGTTTCTTATCGACAAGGAAATAGGTGCAGAAGCTCAGTCTATATTTCATCAAAATGAAATTGATATGCTGGTTACGTATTTCAGCCATGCTCACGGCTCTCGCCGAATTTGTGGACACTCCCAACGCAGTTATACGATATTAACTTCGTGTTGTTTTGTCACAGTTCCCATTATGTATTGGTGCCTGATTTCGAACTGCTTATTTTAAAGAGACTAAAATCTGTTGAGAGGAAGCATCAATTCGAATTATCTACAATTTCTAATGTATTCAGCAACCCAAGCACCAAGCAGGCTTGTCACCGTGAAAGAAGTTTGCTGCTTAGATCCTACCGAGTTGCGGCTTTAATTTCGTATTAATTTTAGTAAAGCTGACGCATACAGTTGACAATATTATAGGTAGCCAAATTATCGAATGCTATTGGACATTTATCTGAAAGTGACTCATGAAGTTGCCGTTAATGACTAGAACTTTAGCTTATAAAGTTTTAAAATGCAATGTAGTTGCTGGCAAAAGTGATGTAACTTGTCGTAGTTCCGGACGAGAAAGGCACAACTTGTTAGCAAATGTCTGCAACAGATTTACTTTTTCTGGTGCCTAGTCATTATTATTTTAGACATTTCATTGCACTTTGACCTACTAAAGCTGCAAGAAACTATCAGAGGTTCGTTAATGTCAAGTATCATTGAAAATTTTATCTGAAAATTTAAGCCTTGTGATGAAATTGAGAGTGTGGCGGTCTAGTGCCTAGTTACCCACGTGTATTTCTTTGACTGCTGTACATACGACAATGGAAACTTTTCCCCTGAAAACTTATACAAACACTAAACAGTCCAAGGAAAGTTATGTAAAAAGTATCTGTATATGAGGCGAGTATAATGGTAATTCAACAATGAGTGTATTTAATTTCTTAGACTTGTTTAGGTATGGCCAAAAATCTGCTCGTCAGGCGTGGTTCCCTCGGCAACGTCGGGTTGGAGCGACGGCTCGGGCCCTGCTTGGTGGGTTGCTGGAGAGCGTGGGGGGAGATGCGCGGGCGTGTCCAGGGGCGCGTCCCGTCGTGTGGATTCGGCGTGGCCCACTGCACTTCACTCAAGCCCTCCCCTTTTTTTGTCCCTTCAGGACTATGGTCCGATTGTGGCGCGGCCAGACTTAGGTGATAACGTGGACCTGGGCCTGCAGTATTTGTCTGCAGGATCAAACGCCATCACTAATTTCCTCCATGCGGTCAGAGAGGTTGGTGTTCAAACTCCGTCCTCTTGGAGGCAACTCAACAACAACAACCACCTAGCTAGCCACGCTGAAATATTATGTATTAGCAAGAACAATCTTGCTCTACCATTGAAAGCAATGAAAATATATAAATAAAGCCACACAGCGATCAGGCTAGTTATATTCTTATAGAATTCAGTTCCTACACTGTGTATCTAATTGGTGTTTACGTGTTATACAGCAGAAACTGTCAAGAGATACTTTTGATAGATAAATTACTTTGTACGTTATTTTCTGCGTATTTTTTTGGGTTTGTCAATGTTTTCAATTTTTGTAGTAATGCAGCAAAATATTTGTCAAGAATTATTGTTAGATGCCTTCTGATTATAGCGAAGTTAGCGTATCGTCTGCTACCCTATCGCTCGATAATTTGTAGCATGCTGCATTGGGGGACTACGACATGTGTTCTATGTTGCGTTGGTACGGCCACTTGATAGCAGTGCTCGAAGTTACAGTTTTTTAAACAGTAAATTTATGCGTTGCACGTCGCTTATTGCTTCGGTGGGGCCTCGGCCTTGCCCATCCTATGTTATAGGGAGTAGCGCCGCGCGGGGAACCCAAAGCTTGCTTTAGCTCTAACTAAGCTTTCAAAACGTCTGTGTTTCGTGCCCACTGTATTTTCAGTTCGATGCTCATGCTGCTGTAGCTTTAGTCTGTTCCACTTCATCTTTCCCGACCTGTAGTGCCCACAACATACAAATATTTTATCGGATGACCCATCAAAGGTCAGTGAAAGCTAGGGTATGGGCCGGCTTCCAAATCGTTAATGTGCTTACCGGAAGTTATCTGGCGCACAAGCATGTGCATGGTAAACTCGATTTCATTGATGTAGACGTCGTACCTTACTAGTCTGCACTTTGGAGCATTACAATTAGTCTCCATTTCAAGTAGATATGCCTTAGCTGCATACCACTTGTAATATACTCTTATTATAAATGATGTAGCTATATAAGATGTAAATGAACAAAAAGAGCTGACATCGTTCCTTCACCACTCTGCACTATAACCTGACCAACTTATATTTTGCACTGAAGATAAACTTCACAGCTGAATACCCGGACGCACTCAGAAAAAACTCACAACCAGACTAAAACATAACAACTGACGAAGCGGATGAGATTCGTCATAGCAACTGACCACCCGGCTGGTGGGATGCGGCATGACCGGTACGAAGGTTCTTCATGATGTGGAGCCGCCGCTGCCAGTTGCCCTACCTAAGTGGATGACTCATATGAGGCAAAAATTTACGTTAGGAAAGAGCTTATGTCCTGTAACCAACAGAAGCGCTCCTGGCATATGGCAGTAATCTTGTTACTGGCTGTGCGGCCTGTAGATCCTTAATGTGAGACATTTTTATCAAATACCGCACCTGACTGTCGAGTAAACTAAAAATACTCTTACCTACCACAAATAGTTCTCATTGGTCTCACAAACCCAACTAGGGTGAAAGTTGAGTCAACCTGACCGCACACCGTACTGGGGAACCCGCAAGCACTTGTTTGTGCTGTCGATATAGGCCAACTGGCTCCAGAGGAGTGAACGGCTGCCCCTTGGGCATACGGATCGTCAATAGCTACGGCGGGTCTCACAGGGCCGAACGCTACTTCAGTCCCTTATGTCTCGAGAGTTAAACTTCAAAAACTATGCACCTATACTTGGGACGAATATATTACCTAGAAAGATATTGGAAAGGACAAGGGTACCTATCTTCTAAAGATTGCAAAACTAAAAGGTGGCTCTAACATACTGGGTCTCTCAGACTCAGGTCAGGTATACCGTTTTAGGGTTAGCGTGCTCCCCATTGCTGCCGACACCCCATGCACCGAGGCCTCTCCTTGTATGTATTTTTTTTTTAGACTACAAAGGCTGAAAAAGTGAGATGCCCCAGAAAAGGATCCCTGTTAGAGATGGAGCGCGCAGCTTGGCATGTACATGTGACGCGAGGGCGGTGCAGAGCCTGGCTCTTGTAGACAGTGCAAGAGGAAGTGGTTTTCCTTTCAATGTTATGACTGCGTCTGGAGCTGTTCTTACTTGGGGGCTCAAAGCCAATTGATAGTTTTGTGGCCCTCTTACGTTTTATTTAACACTCGGTTTTAGAGAAGCATAGTCTTTTTGTTTGCAATTACTGTTCTAGGAATGTGTGTACGTATGTCGAACTAAAAATTTACTGCTCCGAGCTATTCCACCGTGGATGACATCTGTTTAAACTCACAATTGACGATCGCTCAGTTGTTTACATTGCGTAGCCTACAGTGTGTGTTCTTCCAGGCCGCCACTTATCATTTTCGTGAGTGACGTCATAAGCATAGCGGAAATGGAGCTCCCCCATTGGTTAGCTGCTCGCTCTATTTTCGCTTTAGAAATGAAACTGTCTTCTTTGGCTCAGCCTTGAGTCCTCTCCTCCATATCTTCCGCCCCCTGTGTCACTGCCACGGTATGGGGGAATATCGCCTCCTCGAGGACAGCCGACACAGACTCTCCGCTATATGCCCTGGTATATTTATCCATATATCCTTCATTCCCTTGCTGCATCTGCTGTGTAGGGATATTCAGAAGTCGCGGCTACATTATGGCAAGCGCTGATTCAAAAATCACACCTTCTGTGGTCAACTATTTAAGAAATGCATTTTTTTATGGTTTGACGAGTTTTAAAATTTGGTTAAATATGGCTTGACTTTTTATAAACTTTTGCCTTGTAAGCTTTTTTATGCTGGAGTTTTACGCACGCAGGCCATACAGTTCCTCGAGGACAACATGAAGGACTTCAAGCTGAAGCGTCTGAAGCGCCTCAATGTGTCCGGCGCCTTCCACACAGAACACATGAGGCCTGCTGCTACTGCCCTCGCCGGCGTAAGTAACATCATGTGGCTGGCTAAGGTCTGGTGATGCTTGGGGCAAACTTTTTCATGCTATAATGGTCAAATTAACTTAACCACTCAAGCCACTTGGAAAATCCAATTGTAATGATTCGTGCTGCAGATAGATGCCCGCTAATCCCATAGTAGTGTGCGGTTTGAGTCAACCATGGATCTTCGAAGCACTGGTGTCAAAGTAAAAGGTTTATGTAGCAACTGCGACCTCCCGAGCGTCCTCAGCACAGGTTAGGGTTAGTACCGCGACAGTGGAATGCGAGTGCCAGAAATGCTGCCACCGCAAGCCAACACCACTTGATTTCACATGTTTGGTGGAAGGCGATCTTAGGAAAATTAACTTGCAAACGAAGCACTCTGACATTCCGCTACAGCGGGAGTCCCAACAATTCAAGTAGGCTGTACGGCCTAGTCCTGAAAAGCATTCCCCCTATTCACATCAGCCTGTTACGTTGTTACAAGAGTTCTTTCTCCTATTGTAATCCGGTCTCATCTGGGGCTCCACAAGGGAGCGTCCTTGGCCCACTTATGTTTATATTTTATATACTATATCAGTCTGCCAGGAATAGAATTGAATTCCAACAAGTCCTTGACCGCCTGATGGAATGGACCACAAGGTAGTAGATGAGCTTTAATGCTAAAAAAATATTCAATACTACACGTAGGACTGTAGCCGGAAGACTCCCCAGCCCGATTGAAAATGAAGACAGGATAGAATTGGCAGCTGTCACTCAGCAACTTATATTGGGAATAATTTTCTCAAACATATTACGAGTCTTTACGACACAGCAAGTTGCCTAGAATGTAGAATTTCGAGCTGAGTACAGTCACTCCAACATCCCGTCAGAATTGTTGAGACAAATATTTGATCTTGGGTGTCATTCGGCATAGAATCGCTGCGCTAGCACTGATCTGTAGTGTCTGCCTTCGGTTGCTTTCTCAAGCTGCTGTTATTATTGATAGAGAGCATGGGCTTTTTGTTGTGTTTTTTTATAAAGAGTTTCTGCTCTTTAGATTTGGGCACCCTTTATGTATTGAAGTGTAAAAATATGTTGTACTTAACAATTCTTGGACTAAAGATAAAAATGTTGAGTAGGGTTTGACTTCAGTCATGGTGCTTCAACAAATCGTTCCCTATCTGAAGCTATGACACCCTTCAAGCAACTGCTACTCCATGTCACAGGTGCTGAAGGACATGGTAATCGAGGCTCCCAGCATCCCCGTGCACTCCAATATCGACGGCAAGCCGTACCGCAACCCGCAGCATATTCGACAGAATCTACCAAAGCAAATCTACTCAGCCGTCAAGTGGGAGCAGACGATGCATATCCTGTACGAGCGGCCGCCTGATGTGCCGTACCCTCAGACATACGAGTGCGGCCCTGGCAATAGCCTCAAGGCTATACTTAAGATGGTCAATGCGAAAGCCTTGACCAACACCTTCAATGTTGAAGCTTGACTTTCTTTTTCCAAATCGCAGAGCCATGACTGCCATCCATCGATACAGTGGTATTCGGCGTATTTCATTACTTAAATGTGAAGTTGGCTGATCCTGAGTGCAATATATTTCTTCATTGCACAGCGTACCTTATAGGCCTATCGGTTGTACCGTACTAAATAGTGTTGCTCCAACGAGAGAGATAAGATTATACCGTATTTCGGACGCTATATTCATGGACAAACGTTGAAGTTGGCTCGCGATATGCCTCCTTGAAAAAATGAATATTTATTCAATGGACAAGACAATTTATGGCTCGGCGGTGTAGAAATGGTTCTTGGACTTAAACTTGACACAGGTGGTGCTCGATTTAATAGTGGGATTTTTGTTCTTAGGAGGCGTCGTAAGTCAGATTTCTATCTAAATGATTTTACACACTGTGGACAATATACTATCTAGTAGTGTTTAGTAGCTGGGTGAACTACTGCAGAGATATCAACACTGTACGCACTACATATGAAAGGCTCGTACAGCAGTATTTAGATGGAAATTTCAGTCATGGAGGAGAGATCGGCGAGCTAGGACATAAGTCCCCTGCCGTAGTGTTTGGGAAAACTAAATTCAGCTTGAAATATTACATTCATGCTAGTACATGTATAAATCTGATAGGGAAAAAATGGTGCGTTTCTGCGCCCGCAGCTTGTCACCGACATAATTTTCATCAGAGTTGGATGTCACAATTGCCACACGCGAGGAAAATAATTGTCCCTCTGACCAATGTTTCCAGCTAGCTACGCTTGGTTATTCCTACATTTGCACGCTGCGTTTGCAAAGTCGACTGTTCGCAACTCAAGTTCGTCGTAAGTCGAAGACCGCCTGTGCGTAGCTAAATAATATATATACCGTACTTGGAGTGCCAGTTTTCGTAAAGTGCTTAACAAAATGACGAAGATCATATATTTTTGTATTGTAGACTATTCTGTAGTTTATAGCAGCATGTTAGACTGATGATGACTTGTTATTGTTTTTGTTGTGTTTATAAGATTGGAATCGTTGTCGGAATACTGTGATCTCCATTGGAGGGATATTCTGGCGGGCCTTGTCCTTATCAGAATATCTTCTGGGCTCCTGCTGATAAAGTTAGTAAGGTTAAATAGGTTCTCTTCATCCTTGCTCTACGCCCAGTTTGTTTTTTTCTTGCCAGTAGTAGTCCATTGCCTCAACTTGAGACTTGTAGAAGTCATATGACTTGGCTTTCACTTTGAGATCTTCATGCCACGATACCGTAGTATGTTTAAGACGTCCGGAGCAGTGTAGGCCTAGTCATGTAAGTTCTAGTGCCCTCATCTTACTGGCAGTGTTCAGCTGGACTCTGGAGTCGGAGTTGGACTTGGTCAATTCAACTCCACGGTCCTGATTCTTTTACGTATTGGTCTTTATCTGTTCTTGCTCTTCTTTCCCGACTTTCTGTACCCATGCTCGTTGGTCCTGTCTCCGCGAAGTGGTAATCCCTATTCC
>LQNS02276866.1:13249847-13267452 GCA_001587735.2 Parhyale hawaiensis
GCACCCGAGAGTCAGAGTAAGAATTTATCCGTCCGACCCCGCAACCCTGAATTAGCTTGGCTGAAAAGCGCTAATTGTACTCCAAGCTGTCGCCGTCGGCAGTTCCTGATCATTCCCACTACTGCTCTGTAGGGTTTGACTGTGACGCGTTTTCTGAGTGATCAGTCACACTGGTGTTGCTTACGCACGCTACCTTGGGGTTGTAATAATTGCAACGTGCCTCAGAGCTTCAGCTACATCAAGAATGGGGTATGGGGAGTGGTTCTGGCTCGACAGAAAGTGTTATAAATACTAAAGTGCTAGAAAACCTCACTGTTATTGATTACAGTGTTTACTCTCTTACCCTTTATTGTAGGGGACTGGTAAGTTTGAAGTTCGTTTTTTCATACCATGTGCTTGAAAGTTCTTCCGAGTATTGACAAGTGGCTTGGTCCATTATGTGGTGGCAGCCTAAAATAATTATATAGCTACTTCGAATGGTACCCCCTGTATCTTCCCGCTGCTTCGTGCTTCTGCTGTAAAAGATATACTTTTTTCCTCCGTTAATCTTCGACTCATCGAACGCACCGTATGCTCAGAGCAACTAAAAGCGCGGAAATGGGAAGACTGTGCAATTGTCTACGATATTGAGCACTAAAACCCGCTACAAACATCTTTGCTTAAATGCTGAACAAGAAGAACATTCTCTGTGAAGACTGCCTTAATTTCATCAGACCTTGCAACCTAGCCAAAGTTTCACCTGTTTTCATCAGGGCGTGACTTGAAAACCTTGCTGTGTTGAGCATGCGATGATATGGTGTGGTCTCGGTATCACGATCCCAAAGTAGATCACTGGTAGTAGATAGCAGTTCACTATAGACAAGTTTAGATGAACATTGACAAAGCAGCGGTGCCGTGTGCCAGTGACTCAAGTTTCATCAGTCGCATTGCATTAGAACGTTGCCTGCGTTAGTTTTGCGCTATTGATGAGTTTCTTGATGCGTTGCGTTCACATGCCTATTTTTATATCATAAAATGTTCTGTGGATAAAAGGCGCATGTTGGGACAATAACAGTATCCTCAATTAATAACTTACATCGTCTCTACCTCACCCAGCTTTCTTCAAGTCGTTCGACTGCGCACTGGAGGCTGCACACGCCCACTTCGGTGAGGACGCCTCCGAGCGCCCCAGTGAGGACGAGGTGGGGGATACACTGCTTGAGTACCTCGAGAGCTGGTGCTCTCTCCTGGAGCGGCTGGTCAACCCTAAGAACATGTTAGAATCGCCCTATGCTCTCGCTGCGAAGGCCTTCCCTGTCGGCTACCACAGCTTCAGTCCCCTCAAGTTCCTTGTGCACATGCAGAAGGTAAGCCTGACCCCTGCTAACGTTCTTCACTTCCTCCTTTGTGCCCACTTGGCGCACAGCGCAGTCGCTCATATTTTGTCTGCGGAACTCTGGCACTTCTGCTTTTTGACCCACCAAAGAACACAACAGTATATTGCTTTATGTTGAATTACCCACTAGGAATCAAAAGATGAGCCATTGGCCCTAGGGTTACGTTTATTTTGTCCTGCCTATGTTCTGGAAAGTAACTCCCCTTGAAGTTCCTCATACTATACCGTAACCTAACGTAGATCTTGGAGATTTCTTTCTTTCCTAACTACATGAATTCCTTTCATTTTCATGCTCGTACTGATGATGCATTACTGTTTGCTTCCTCTTCTTTCTTGACCTTCTGCTCCCAAACGCGTTTATCCTGCGTGAGAACACCATTGTGCTTGCGTTCCACGTTTCTGTAGACATACTGCATGTCTCTTGCGTTACACGTGGCACTATAGCCATTGTTGGCTCACGCACCATCTTAGAAAACTTGAAGTAATTGCGCTGTGTCAGAATTTTGTTAGTTTCAAAACCGTTGTTCATCTCGTGCTTGCCTCCCCAGGTGGCGTTCGAAGCAGTGCTGAAGATCTGGAACGACACGTCATGCGTCACCAATGTGAGTTTGACCCTCACCGAGACTGTGCTGAGTGTCCTCTGCTCTATCTTGAGGGCGGAGTCTTTAATTAGTGAGAAGCTGAGCAAGGAAAAGCAGAGCTCGCCCTCCACATCAACTGCCCAGGGCAGCGGGAGCGCAGGGTCCAACCTTGTGATGGTGGCATCGGCTCCTTCCACTAACGTGGCTTCGTCCGTAGTGACCAACAGTGCAGGTGGTAGTGGGAACAGTGAGATGCAGTCCACTAGCGGTGCTTCCTCATCCTCGACTTCTGCTACTGCCGCTGCCGCTTCTGCTGATGCCGGTAGTGGCGGTGATGGTAGCGAGGGTAGCACAGCAACTCCCGCTGCTGCTGAAGGAGAATCCAGTGGCACTGCAGCTGCCAATAGTGGTCCTGAAGCAACACCAGCCACTGCAACAACAGCAACAAGTGCGGCCCCCGCAGAAGATGCGCCTGCCAATGATGATGACGACGAGGATGAGGATGACCAAGATGCAGAAGGCAACAGTCAGCGACTGAGAGCCCTCGTAGACATGGGCTTTCCCGAACAGCGCTGCCTGCGCGCCATTGCCGAGACCAGCTCCCTGGAACAAGCCACGGAGTACTTGCTCGTGGGCTCATTTCCAGGTCATTTTCCTGACGTCCTTACAGGGCTCTGGGCCGGCGATGTGGACCTTTCCGAGGACGCCCAAATGTTGCGTGCAATTGCAATGTCCTTGCAGGAGGAGTCTACAGAAAACACTCCTGGAACTGCGGCCAGCGGCTCTGGAGATGGCCCTTCATCTGGTGAAGCCGGCGCCTCAACATCGACGCCTGCTACTGCAGGAACTTTGACCTCCAGTCTGAGCGCGTTGAATTCATCGCTTCCAACATCACAGGCGACTAGCAGCTCTCAGGGCGCCAAGAGTAAGGTTCCTCGGCCACAGCTCAACGACGAGCCTCTTAAGAAAGAAGATCTTGACGACTTCACCAATAATATCTTGGAAGGTTGCTTGCGCCAGTTAGATTCCCAAGGGCAGATTGTCTACAAAGTTTGTGAGCTGCTGACCACCTGCAGTAAACGCAACGGTCCTCAGTGGTTGCAGAAGATGCTGGAGACCCTCGTTCAGCAGCTCAACGCACAAGCTCTCGAGCTTCAGAAGATTGCGTCTGCATCAGAAAATCACACGGACGTCCAGCAGCTGTGGCTCTCTCCGCTGGCCAATAAGTTCGCCATCCGCCTACACCTGATGACTCTCTTGGTGGAGGAGGTGCGCCACACTTGTACTCAGCTCGTCAACTGCGAGGATTTGGTCACGAACATCTGCATGCTGCTGTACGACACGGAGTCAGCAATGACCAGTTTTGCTGTCTCCAGCCCATCTCCTGCTGTGCCTCCACCTGCTGCAGAAGAACCCGCACCATCTGGTACTCAGACCAGCTCTGCTACTTCTGTTTCACTCCTGTTACTGCCCCTCAACCTTGCTCCTAGCGAAGGGCCTGAGAGAAGCGCCACTAAAGATACTAAGACTCCCGAATCGACTACCCCGAAATGGATTGCTCCCGCATTGCTGTTCATAGATCTCTACGAGAAGATCTTCATTTGCGCCAGAAAGAGGATGGCGCTTCTCAAGAAACACAAACGTATCTGGAAGTGTTTTGATGTGAGCTCCCACAAGTGGGTGGCCTACACCGCG
This sequence comes from Parhyale hawaiensis, assembly GCA_001587735.2. Lineage (NCBI taxonomy): Eukaryota > Metazoa > Arthropoda > Malacostraca > Amphipoda > Hyalidae > Parhyale > Parhyale hawaiensis. Next base: position 13,253,499 of record LQNS02276866.1, read on the forward strand.
TCCAACAACAAGCTCATCGATGACGCTTACTTTGCTGGGGAATCTTCAGTGCGTATTGTCAATGCTCGCCGCAAGTACCTCATCAGATTCTCTTCCCAGGTGCAGATCAGTGAAGAGTCTGGTAACAGGCGGCCTGTGATGGTCACGTGGGATGATGAACCAAGTAAAACTTCTGCCAAGTCGACTGCTGCCAAAGTCTCCACTGGGGGTACTGACGAAGGTGCCTCTACTGCACCTGAAGAAGAGCTTCAGCCGCAACAGGCACCGCCTGCTGATCCCCTCCTGCTGACGATGGAACAGCAGCTACTGAACTTTATGCACGGCTCTGATACTTGGGGCCCGTCCGGGGACTCGATGGCCCAGCAGCAGTCGCCTGAACCCCCAGCCTCTGCTGATGCTCCTCAAGAGAAAATGGATTTGGATGAGACAGCAGCACCAACGGAAGAGCTGCCGGACGAAGGCATCGATCAATTACCTGACAAAATCACAGAAATGCTCATTAGAGTGTGCGTGGGCCTCCTGAAGCTGGACATCGACACGGACACCTTGCACGCCGTGCTGCGCCTCAGCCTCCGCCTCACACGAGAGTGGCCTCGAGCGGCTGACTTCACCAGGCAGGGTGGCGTGAAGGCCTTGTTGGAATGTAGCGACGCCTCGGCCTTCAAAGGCTTCCACAACCTTGCCGCTCTGCTCATGAGACACGTGTTGGAGGAGCCGCGCACCCTTCGCTATGCTATTGAAAAGGTACAGCACACGCCTTTTTTGCCCAATGTGTTCTTGCCAATTTGGTTGCAAGTATTATTTTTATTCTTCTTCTTTCCTTTAAAATCAAGAGTTTTTTCTTGTATGGACATAGATGAAGAAAAAAACTTGATCAGAATAATGCTCAAGTGTTTTGTTTTAGTACCTACTTAGAAAAATTGGGATAATAATAATTCTCATTAGATAGCATTGCAGCTGCTGCTGGTAGAGAAACGTATAGGCTACTAGAACCATAGTAAGATTATTGTTGTTTCTGCCGCAGGTAATCAGAGGCACCGTGGGCGGAAACCCACCCACCTCAAGCAGCGTGCGGGAGCTGCACTATCTCCTGCGCCTGCTGGCTCCTGCCTCCTGCAGAAGTCACGACACTCTCATCAAAATTGCCCAGGACATGCTCAGAATCTCCTGCTCCATACCCAACCCTGTGACCCGTCCTCTGTCTGCACAGGCCCTCAGTGAGTCCCAACGTTAGGAAAGGTTAGGTTAGAAGGTAAGGGTAGGTTAGCCTAGGTAGCGTTTCTTTTAGTGGTGACAAGCGCAGCAAAGCGTATTTGAACGCGCAGTGGTCGTGAACGACGATAGTGCTGCCTGGTCATGTCATCGCGCGCAATGAGCTCGCTTATTAGGAGTCGAGGCAGGTGGCCCTGTCGGATTTGCCCGCGGCAAACCGTGCAGTCCCCTACGTAGACTATTACCCACTACCGTAATCAAGCGAAACCCGCGCGAGCTATGGCAATTCCAGTGGCTGGCGCAGAGAAATAATAGATTACGAACAATCAACGAAACCGTCCGACAGTGGCGATGACCACCGAATGGACGTCGTACTGTGCCGACTGAGTATTGGGCACACGTGACTTACCCACCACTGTCTACGGATGAGGCATCCGCAACCCTACTGCGACGACTGTGTCGTACCTCTTACTGTCTTGTATTTAATGGCCGAGTGTCCCACTTTCTCCGACGAGCGGAGGGACTGCTATCCGGACCTGCATACCCGAAATGCCGACTGCATCCTCCGAGGAATGCTTTCTGAGAGACCTCGCGGCTAATCTGATAGAAATATCCTTAAGACTTATCTTACCAGATGTAACCTCTATCACAAACCCATTACGATAAATGCTATCGTCAACTACGGCCCTGCCCATTTCTTTGTGAATTACATACCTATACTATATGTAAAATTGTTAATGATACTGTTCTTTTTTCTACTTTATGATATAAAATGAGGCAAATTCCTCGCCCTAGCGGCACACGAACCTGTTGCTTAACACAGGAATAGTTAGGCGCGATATAGGCAGCGTGCCACTGAAGCACTTGTAAAAGTTTCTACTACTACTAATATATTCATCCTTTCAAAAGGGCATGGAATAGGCAATAGCATTAAGCTAGTTGGGATCTCCCGTTCTATGGTTTTGGAAGTCGCGTCCTCAGGGTGACTGTATAGGTTACCTTGCCTCAGCACGTGCCCGCTGTTCTTCCTTCCATGTTGACGTTCTTACTAACGGTGCTTTTGTTTTGCTCTTCCTCATTGTCCTGACTTACGGCACCCATGCGCATCGGTCCCGTGTGGGAATACTTTTTTAAAGACTAAGGATTTCTCGGTTTTGTCCTTCTTTCTCCCTCTCTTTAAANTGAGGCTCAGCAAGTCATCAGAGATCTGCTCGATGCTCTCACGCTCTCTGCTGACGATGACGATCAACCTCAGCAGCACAGCCCGACGCTCGAGGCATCCTCCTCCCCCGTGGTCAACGGTTCGGCTGAGCCTGCCGCCCCGGCTGCGAGACGACATTTGGACCTGTCCCGGTCATCTTCAGCGAATGACATGGTTGTCCAGGACACTGACGATGCGAGTCCCATGGATAGTGACGCTGTCAAGCTTCCTTGCGTCGAGGTCAGCAAAGTTGCTAAGGGCAAGCGGCGACTCTTGTCTCGATGGAGCATCTGTAAGCTGCTTGCTGAGTTTGTGAGATGTTACCCTGACGTCGCCAAGTTGGTAACCGAGCACATCTTCTCACCAGAGTCCACCACTACCGTGATGCAAGAGTGCAGCGCCTTGTCGTACATGCTCGACTGGTTTGTCAGTGGCTCCTCTGGTGGTAATCTCCCCACCACTGAAGACGGCAGGGGTTATGTTCGACTGCTGGTGGGTGCCTTAGCCTCCTGCAATCACGCGCCTGACGCCCAGGCCATTCTTGTTACTGAAGTGAAGAGCGCCCTGTGCCGCGCCTGCCAGCTGCCCGAGAGCAGTTCCAAGCATGACCAGTTGCAGGCTCTGATCAACCTCATCTGCACCATGATGGAGACTTGCCCGTCGCACTATTCCTCTGCTCCCGTCTTTGCCAAGAGTAGCGTGGGCATGAACAACATGCTGAGGATGCTCGTGAGGAAGGGCGTCATCACGGACTTGGCTCGCGTGCCCCACTGGCTGGACCTGTCGTCTCCCAACCTTGCAGCTACAGTCAATGCCTCCCTAAAGGCCCTTGAGGTGGTTGCGCGGGTCATGAATCACGTCGCTGTGGTTCCTCCTTCAGGGACGCGTAAGAAGAACGCTCAGGCCGCATCCTCATCAGCAGGTGGAGCATCAGCGAGGGATGCTGGCGAGGGCGCATTGGCATCTACCTCGGAGGGCGCGGCAGCGAGAGGCACCCAGGGTGGCACTGGCGGCGCTGATGATGACGGTACTGAAGACCAGAATCCCCACCACGAGGATGATGAAGATGAAGACGTTGGGGTGGAGGAGGCTGGCCTCGACGAAACCCACGACCAACCTGAGGAGGAGCAGCAGCCCCAGGATGAGAGCGGTGCTGGCGACCTCGACGATATACTCAACAGAATAATAGACAATAGACGACGAGAGGCCGGGTCTGGTGGTGAGGCGGACGATGATGAAGATGGTGACCGTGGCAATGCCCTTACGACGTTGACCTTCGTAATCAGTGAGCAACCCATGGACACGGATGAGACCCTGCACGACTCGCGGATGGTGACACGCTCCGAGAGTCAGTTCCTAGACGACAATGAGGAAGCCAACGATGACGACGCCGACTCGTCATCCTCTTCTGACTCGAGCGATGACGATGATGATGACAATGACGACGATGGCGAGAACGAAGAAGAAAATGAAGATGTCGTCCATGATGAGAATGATGCAGAGGGTGAGTATCTGATTGCCTTTAGGTGATAGGTTTTGTAGCAGTGTACCTGCTAATCTTCATTTAATGTTGTTTAATTTAGGCATTGTTGAATTATTACCACATTTAGTGTTACTCTAGTTCAAGCTTTGACAAACTGTTTCCTTTTCCCCATTCTGAACTTTGTGGTGTTTAGACCAGTCGCTTTCTTTTTTTTATTTTATTGCCCTTCTATTTATGTAATATATTTATTTTACAAATTACAATACCTGCAGTGCTTGTGTATTCAACTCTTACTGGACCACAGGTGACGATGATGATGACATGGATGATGGAAGTGTCATTGACGAAGAGGAAGAAGAAGAGGAGGAAGAGGAAGAAGAAGAGGAGGAAGAAGAAGTAGAGTTATTTGATGCTGATGGTTACCTGAGACTCTCGGGAGAGCGTGATGCTGAAGACGTGGTACTAATGCCCACCTTCCAGCACTACATCGACACCATTGATACCATCGACTCCATGATCTTCGGCAACAGACTGTCGGTGCCGCAGCACTCCTTCGGGGCCCATGATGACCAGGGCTTCGTCACACTGGCCACTCCTGGTTCCTCAGGTGAGATGTGGGGTGTGGAGATTCTGCTCGTTTTTTTTTGTCGTGAGTTCTAAAGTACACCAAGCAACACCTCAAGAGTATAGACCAATAGGGCTAAGAGTAGACTAGAGTTGAGGTTTGTCCATCTTATGTTGTGGGGAATGGCACCCCAGAAGGAACCCATAGGTTACTTTGGCCTTTGGTTTCGTACTTGTTTCACGCCTTTCGCTTTGTCGTACTGATTTTGAATGCAGATAGTTTTCACTATTTCTTTTCCACGTATGTTGCTGCCCTCCATCCGTTCCACGTTGCACTCAGCGTAGTACATGTCCCTTCTTTATTGTTCTCTACGCTAGTAATGTTATGGGTAGGGAAGCGTAAAGTAAGCCTAAAATAACTCCTTAATATCCATGATGATCCTAACCATGATGCGTATGCTGTGTACTCCCCAGGTCTGGCTGGCAGTGCGGGCGGCAGCAGCAGCACGCTCAGCATCCCGTCCCACCCGCTGTTCCAGAACCCCCGTGACGGCGCCACGGCTGGCCCGGGCGGCGCGGGGGGCGGTGGTGGGACCGGTGGAGCCACTACCACCTCGGCTGGCTCTGCCGGGGGTGCTGGCAGGGGCGCCCAGGCACGCGGGGCGCGGTCGCGTGGTGCACTAAGGTACCATAGCTACACGCCACACCGCCACAACGCCACTTCTGCTATATTACAGAGGTACACACGGTGCGCTGTGTTGCCACACACACCCCCGCCACATCGCCACTTAGGGTCACCCCTTACGGCTCTTGCCAAAGACACATCACGTCGCATCTTAGGGTCTCACGGTGTGCTGCGTCGCCACAACGATACTTGTGCTCTATTACAGAGGCAGTACACCCTCACACATACACTGGTGACGTTAACACGAGGATGCTTGCGCCCCTCAGAAGGCTATAGGGTTAGATTAATTAGGTTGGCCTATCCAATGCTTTGAGGAGCAGCGACCACAGGGGGACTCGGTAGGTTACTTTAGCCATTATATAGGCTTTGGTACGATTGTCCTTCGTGCCCACTCTGCTTCCTTCTGATTTCATACTACTGGTCTTAATTTTTTCCGTTCTTCCTTCCACCCCACTTGTTTCCGTGCTCGTAGATCCTGTGTGGGAACACTCATGTGCATGGGTTCCGCGTTTCTATCAACACATTGCAGTATCGAAAGAATACCACACTATGAAACATACAACACAACGAATACTAATCGTACCCATGAACAACGATAACAAGAAGATATCACGCGGTATCTCACGCGAATCCCTGTCCCATCAGGCTCGATTCCCTAGTACCCCAAGAAGGCTTTCATAAAGACTATATGAATATGGAGTGTACTTTATTAGTTAAGCAGATATATTTGCCATTAGGGCCCTGTTCCCAGTTGATTGCACCCTTCAGTCTTGTTGTTAGTCTGTCGATGGCGGCTAGCACATGCGTGGGGAACTTCCCTTCTTTGTATTCAACGACAATCAACGTTCCTTTCTTCTAAAATGGCTGAACGTCATACGGCAAACCCCATCCTCAACAGTTGTGCCATTTGTAAAATCAGTTACGAGTTTCGCTACTTCAGTCTATACAATTCTAACTCTTGAAAAGCTATTCCTGTAGCAATTGAATTATGCCAATCTCAGCATTACTTTGTACAGTCTTCACTGATGAGCTACGGGGCTAAGGTGAAGAGATACGTCGAGTTGCAAACTGGGTGAGATTCACTCCGTCTTGATCCGTGATAGCTTTTATATGTATCAGCTAAACAATCATTGAGCCTGCGCGTCTCTTGCCTCAACTGATCGGTTGATATTCACAGGAACTCGACCTCAGGGGCCTCATGCTGCTGTTGAACACCAGTACGGGCGCCGTACGTTAGTAGGCTGCAGTGGGTGCTGTGGTCACTACTGAAATTTTGGCTTTTTCGTTGTTATCTGCTCATTATGATCATCCATTTACTCATTTTTTTAGCTAGATAATTTCTAGAGAATAAACTGTAAAGCTATTATGCGGATTTTGGACCTGAGAAGGCATTGGATTGGCTTTTGGGTTTTTAGTTGGTTTGCCCGTCGTATGTTCTGGGGAGTTGTACCTCTAGGGGTACCCTTAGGTCCTCTGTCCCTTACTTAGGTTCTAAGGCTATAATTCTTTCGTGCGTAATTTGCATTCTTCCATTTTCAAACTCGTACGAGTAACTCTTTGTTCTGTTCTTCCTCTTTTTTACCGACTTACCTTACCATGCGCATGGATCCTGGTTGGGACACACCCGTGCCTGTATTCCACTTCTCTCTAGACATACTATATAGCTCTTCTGTTTTCTCCCTTGGCACGCCTCTGCAATAGCTAGGAAGGCTTCAATTAACATAATAATGTCGTTGGGATACAACGTTTAGCGACACCCTACACTGATACACTCATCATACACTAGGCATGTCCACCCTGAATACATTTGCAGTAACTGAGGTAGTAAGTCACACGATGCTCACTGTGCCTTGTGTTTCAAAACATTGGGTCAGATTTGGAATTTGTTACCTCTCTGCTTCCTTCCTTGTCCTACCTCAACTGAGCTTCTATCTACTTATGTTTTCGTGCTTCGGTTCTCCGTTTTCTTATATGCGTTGCGCTCTGTTTTCCTCATGCCTTTTGTTGAGGGAGGCTTAACTCTGTCGTACTCAGGCTGCACTGCATCCCTAGAAAGGGCTTTTCCATCGATAGGAGCAGAACCCTTCTCATCATATAGCTAGCTTTCTTTGTTTGAAAACAATGCTCAACTAAGACTTGAACCCCAATGTTCTTTTAATTTTTTTTTTTAATTGCTATACTTCGAATCTACAATTCCTTCGACATTAGAGCTTTAACAAATGGCCACAAAATTCCTTACTCAGTTAAACTGTAGCCAGGCAGTTTCTGCCCATATCCCAAGCGCGTTTCTCTCAGATGACTACTGCTCCATCGTTTTGAAACACTTGGTTCACAAGCGAAAGATATATTGTGCTTTGGGGGCTGCTTCAATTTACATTTAAGTTACCCTAATATCAGTTTTGCTTTTGTTTATATTATTTGTTATTCACAGAACACTTTATATTTTTCCCTATATTTTTGAAATATTGGTTTTGAAATGGTAATCAACATAGCCATGGCTATAATAACATTCTTTTCGACTGTACTGATTTTCTTGAACGTAAAAGTCCTGTAAGAAAATGAAGGCACGTCGAATAAGAGGCTACGTTTTGGCGCCAATGCCATCTTTAGTGTAGCTTTGTCTAAGGATGACAGTCACCGTTGATGGCCGAGACGTCGACTTTCATTACAATCGCTGTAGCAAAGCGAAAGTGGTCACTATCTTGGCGACATCGTAGTGTCTAAACCCGTGTGTCTGAGTGCGTCACTGTCTGCCCGCTCAATGTCGATTCGGCTGTTGTTGAGGCCGGTTACTTTGTGCTGAGCTGCAGATACAGCTTGTGCACTCTTGTGGTGATTGTACTATGCTGTGGGCTGTGTTTCCCTTCAAAGAATCGAGCATGCTGTACTTCAATTTTTATTCACGAATTTCTTTCATTAAAATCATTTTTGATCGAACAGGATGTTTTCGGACTGTGGAGAAAAAACAAAGTGCTTTGTGATGCTGTGTGCTGATTTAAATGACTGATAATTACTTATTGCTATGTCGCTTTTTGTATCCAGCGCTTGTGCTTCCTCGTGTATTACCAACAGGTTTCTCAAAGGCCTGTTTCTGGTCAACTAAACTTCCATTGATTGAGCCGACCCACTCGCCGGACGGTCCAGAGATGCTTCAGTTTTTTTGCGTTGTCATGCGCTATCGTTCAGCGTTGACTGCTGTTCTGTTTCATTAATTTTTTTTAAGATGGAAACACTAATTGTTTTGGTGGAAGTTGTTTGTTCCTTTTTCTCACCTCCAGGTCACATGACACCGTTAGGACTTTAGCCCAGTAGTTCCTTCTGCCCTTCACCAATCTGACGAACTTCCACAAGTGGGATTCTTACGTACAACGTAATACCTTTATCAGTTCGATTGATGCTATAATCGTTTCAAAATATATGAGGAAGATTTGATAAGTAAAGCTTTTCCTACCTTCCAGATAGTCTGCCAAGCCGCCGCACGGCACATCAGCCGGTCGGCGCCAAGCCCGGCTACACTATCGTCGTTCACGACAACTTTGCGTTCACGTAAGCTTTCCTGCGCGTGCCACAACTAAAATAAACACTACCTAAGCGAACCTAACCTAACCTACCCTTACCTAACCTTCTAACCTCCTTACCAAACTTTCTAACCTAACCTAACCTAACTTTCTAACCTAACCTAACCTAACCTAACCCAACCTAACCTTTCTAACGTTACCTAACCTAACGTAACCTAACTTAATCAGCGAGCAGTGCGGCGCAGCAACTTGAACGCCGCTCACACGTACACAAACACGCACACAAAGTGGTCGTAAACGACGATAGCGCCGCCCGGCTGAGCGGCGGTCCACCGAGCCAGTGCAGTCTTCAGCCAGGTGGCGCGGCCGCCAGGCAGCCACCCCGCCAGTCAGCCGGCTTGCTAACTGTTACTTCGGAGGTAGCTCTGACTCTTCTCACCATGCCCACTTGTGAAGTAGGCGAGGAGGAAGGTTCTCTAGTGCCTACCTCTTCCGACTTCATTGACACCAATTCCCGGCAAGCCCCAGCGCTTGTAGAAAAGAAGCCCTTTACCTATATATGTGGAGTATAAACTTGTAACTTTGAAGTTGAATAAAAAAATAAAAAAAAATTCTATGTGCAGGTATGGGATCTACCCCAACTTGATTGTTGGGCGTCTTGCTCATACCCTGTCAAAGTTGAAAAAAAAATAAAAACACATAAAATAAATAAAAAAAGCTGCCTAAAGGGTATGGGAACATAGCCAACTTGACTGTTGGGTGTCCTCGCCTAGTACCTTGTCTGAGAGTCGCTCTTAAAGACAGCAGGAGAAGTTCAAATTGTCCTGGACACTTGTTCCACCCCGGCTCTGCTGGGAGGTCTGCTCTGTAAGGTGTCTCGTGCTAGACAGCGAGGCTCCGGTAGTAATACCCTTTACCCTAACTACTTGCACCTCTCTTTCAGCGGGGCTCCCGCTAAGAAGGTATGCACTATTAGCACAGTCATGTAATGTCGATTGCCTGTCAATAGAGGCTTACTCCATACGCCAACAATGATGTTGATTAAATCAGGCGTAACCGAATGCTCGCACCTCATCCACGAGCGTGCGTCTGTGGCTTCGGCAGTACAGAATCATATATCGGTCTAGCAGTGCCTGGAGCTCTCGTCCGAGACTTGCCTTGCGGCACCCCGGTGGCGAAATCCTCGACTAGCAGAAGATGATCGGCGGTCACCACCCCGGACTTTGGTCACACCGAGTCATGATTCGGTTGCGAAATCAACTAGCAGAAGTTGACCGGCGGTCACCACTCCGGACTTTGGTCACTCCGAGTCATGATTCGGTTGCGAAATCCTCAACTAGCAGACGTTGACCGGCGGTCACCACCCCGGACTTCGGTCACTCCGAGTCATGATTCGGTTGCACATAGCCCGAGCGTACGCACCATCTTGTATGCCAACGTACGATAGGGCAGTCAATGCTACACCTCACTACTTACTCACCTAGCTCGGCTAGGCGACATGTCTCCGACTTCAGAGCCCTACATTCGCTCTATATGTAGGCCTGATTGTCCATGCTCGGGCATCCCCGCAAGCATTACTCAGGCCTCGTGACCCAGGAACCTCCTTTCTGACCCAGACCCTCAAGTCAACTCGTCGGGCGTCAACTGACGGTAGGAAATTGATACGGATTTCCCCTGCCTCTCATACTTGTTGCTACCACCTTAAAGAATGCACCCTAAGTCGTACAACCGAGTTGTATTTACCAGGCTTTGACTTGAAGTAATTAGTTTCTGCCTTTACAATCTGATATCTAGTCGCTTCCACAGCCAATGGTTACCCGTTCGGGCCTTAAACTAATAGGTCCTAACGGTGTCAAGTGACCTGGAGGTGAGAAAATAGGCTTGTGACGAGCCAAAGGCGACGGAACATTCCCTTTTTTCACCATAAGGGAGCTTGACACCGTGAAGTCTATTCCCACCTCCCCGTCGCGACCAGATGGTTGCGTGGGCATGGTGAGCGGAGCCAGGGCAACCATCGAGGTAACCGTTAGCCAGCCGGCTGACTGGCGGGGTGGCTGCCTGGCGCCCCGCCACCTGGCTGAAGGATGCGCTGGCTCGTCGGACCGCCGCTCAGCTGAGCATGGCGCCTACCGGCTGATGTTCCGTGCGGCGGCTTGGCAGATAATCTGGAAGGTAGGAAAAGCTTTAGTGATCAAATCGTCCTCATACATTTTAAAACGATTATAGCATCAATCGAACTATATCGAACAATCGAAGGTTATAATGTTGTACGTAAAAATTCCACTTGTGGAAGTTGGTCAGATTGTTGAAGGGCAAAACGAACTACTGGGCTAAGTCCTAACGGTGTCAAGTTCCCTTATGGTGAGAAAAAGGGCGTGGTCCGTCGCCCTTGGCTCGTCACAAGCATATATTTGCTCATTCCCTCTGGGGGCATAGGTTGGGCCGTAGGGTTGGACGCTGTTCTCCTTTGAACTCAGCACCCACTGCGAAACCCCAAAGGTTACCCTAGCATTCTCCTTGCCATGGCTTCCGCTTCTCTATCGACATACTGTATGTCCTTTCCTCTTGTCTGGAAACGGGACCTTAAACTACTCAATATAATTATGATAGTAATCATTCCCGACTTGCTGTTCCGATGCGCGTTTATCCTGCATGACAACACCCTCGTACGTGGGTTCCACGTTTCTACGCCCACACTGTATGCCCCTCATTTCTTCCCCTGTTAGTTCTCCTCTGTGGTGGAGAGGGAAGCCTAAGCTAGCCAATATTCTGTTCATTGTGAGGATCAACTGTTCTGTTGGGCGCAGAAGTGAGCCAGCAGCCACAGCGCGTTTGCCTCTTCGGCGCACCTTGACTCCAAGCTATAACAACCTGAGACGAATATCTTACAACTTTAGCATCTGTTGCGCAGATTGTTGGGTCGGAACCCCGACGTGTTGGAACTGAGCTCCAACCTCCGGGACGCTACACAGGTGCTCTTCACCAACCAGGATGTGCGGATCATACAACCCGACTCAGACACTCTCCTGTCCCAGGTAGCTACGTACCTTGCCAGATAGTCCTACTGTAGCCCGTAGCCTATGTGTTGTGCTATTGCTGTTGAATGTGTGCACAGTGTTTAGCTACGGATAGTTACGCACCCACCAGTATGCGTTGTGACAAGTACCGTAGTATGTAGTGATGTGGAGTTTGTGTTAGTATAAATATAAATGCCAAATACATTGCGTATATGCGAGAACGTCACAACTCAAAAAAATGGGAAACTTGAGTGATGACAATCATCAGATTGCCCGTTCCCTGCTCTATATTGTGGTAAAAACCACACATTTCTACCTGAAAAACTCACCGCTAGAGGGCAGTAAATGTCACTATGCGCCGGCCTAGATCTTACCAGCCATTTGTGTCAACAATGGCGTATCTCAGTTCCTGTTCAGCCGTCATGAGGGAAGGTGTTGTGTTTTTGTCAAGAAAAACGTCATATTTTGTTATGGGTCAGTATTGGGGATATTGTGGCTGTTTAATTTCAAAATCCTCTGTCGTGTAAAATTACTTTTTTTTTAGTTATGACGTTGTTCTCCCATATGAGCGACATATACTTTATGTAAAATTAATAATAGCCCCCTCCTCAATGCTGCTTTTTGATATAAAATGAGACATCTTCGCGCCCTAGCGGCGCACGAGCCTGTGGTTAAACACAGGAATAGTTCGATGCAATATAGGCAGTGCACCACTGAAGCGCTAGTAAAACTTCTACTACTACTTGTGTTAGTATTTACATAGCCGACCTATAAAACGCATGTTCTCTTGTAGTAACCATCAAATTTTAACTCTCTCCTCCATCCTTTCTTTGTGATGTTGAAAAAAAAAATGAACTCTTGACTTCCAATTCTATTGTGGTCCTGTAGTTTAGGCTTGCTGGAGCTTGACCTTCGAGATCCTCTTTTTTCATGTCCACTTCGCTTCTTTCATACTGCTCCTAGCAATCTGTGTCCTCTTCTTCCTCTTGTTGTTGCTAGCTGCAGTGCCATTCGCGTGGAACTTATGGCTTTACTCGACGTATTATATAGCTATATAGGTACGTGTTTTTTTTCTCTGGCTCGCTGGTACTGCAGTGAGACGACAGCTAGAAGTAAAATGATGAGTAACGATAATAGACGAGTAACGGCGTGCATAGAAATTTATTGTTTGTTATTAATTTGTCCTCAGGGCAACAGTCTGCTAGGAGGCTCTGGCAGTGGCAGCTCCAACACTCTCTCCAACATCCCTAACTCGCTGATGAGGTGGACGGAGGAGGCACGTGTGCTAGAGTCGGACCCTGTGCATGACACTATCATCCGTGAGTGGGAAATTGCTGTAGCTCTACCGTTAGTGCCCTAAGAGCTAATATTCGCTATCGAGGTACCACAAAATTGGCTGTTTTCGGTCAGCAGGGTACAACAAATTTGGCAGGTTTTGATCAGCAGAGTAGTATAAGAAAATTGACGGTTTTTGTCAGCACTGCAGCAGGGTACAATAAAATTGGCTGCTTTGGTCAGCAAGGTACAGCAAAATTGGCTGGTTTTGGTCAGCAGGGTACAGCAAAATTAGCTGGTTTTGGTCAGCAGGGTACAGAAAAATTGGCTGGTTTAGGTCAGCAGGGTACAGCAAAATTGGCTGGTTTTGGTCAGCAGGGTACAGCAAGATTGGTTGGTTTTGGTCAGCAGGGTACAGGAAAATTGGCTGGTTTTGGTCAGCAGGGTACAACGAAATTGGCTGGTTTTGGTCAGCAGGGTACAATGAAATTGACTGGCTTTGGTCAGCAGGGTACAACGAAATTGGCTGGTTTTGGTCAGCCGGGTACAACGAACTTGGCTGGTTTTAGTCAGCAGGGTACAATGAAATTGACTGGTTTTGGTCAGCAGGGTACAACGAAATTGGCTGGTTTTGGTCAGCAGGGTACAACGAAATTGGCTGGTTTTGGTCAGCAGGATACAACGAAATTGGCTGGTTTTGGTCAGCAGGGTACAACGAAATTGGCTGGTTTTGGTCAGCAGGGTACAATGAAATTGGCTGATTTTGGTCAGCAGGATACAACGAAATTGGCTGGTTTTGGTCGGCAGGGTACAACGAAATTGGCTGGTTTTGGTCGGCAGGGTACAACGAAATTGGCTGATTTTGGTCAGCAGGGTACAACGAAATTGGCTGGTTTTCGTCAGCAGGGTACAACGAAATTGGCTGGTTTTGGTCAGCAGGATACAACGAAATTGGCTGGTTTTGGTCGGCAGGGTACAACGAAATTGGCTGGTTTTGGT
>LQNS02276866.1:13278062-13290388 GCA_001587735.2 Parhyale hawaiensis
TTTCTCCTATCTTATTCCCATAGAGCGTGACAGGAAAGATATAAATATATAAATAAATAAAAACACGGCGTGAATTATTATAGAGTACTGATAGTTAGCTGCACTCTCAGTATTTGGAGTTGGCATTCTGTTCCGCCTGGCTCGTTGTTCGACAGAGGTAGGAAAGTATTGCATGATTTATTTCATATACCTTGGATTCCATTTACATTTTGTACCCCACAGTGTCGTCGCGCGTCCTCAACGGCGAGAGAGAAGAACGAGAGGGCTCGCCTTCCCCTCGACCCGACGCTCCTGCTGGTGGTGAAAATGATAACTCCTCTCCTAATGCTGATGGTGGCGATGCAAGCAGTGCGTCTCCTGGCAATGATGCTGCTGAGGCGCCGCGAGCTGCCGACGCTGCAGCAGCCGCTGCCAGTACCACAGAAGGCCACCCTGCTGCAAACACTGAGCCTACAGACGGAGCACCTGCGGCTGCGTCGTCCGCTGGTGCTTTAGAGCGAGCCGCTTTGCTCTTGTCTTCATCATCTGCAGCCGCGTCGTCCACTGGTGATATAGAGCGAGCCGCTTCGTTCTTGACTTCATCTTATGCTCCTGGTCAGTCCTCTATCTCCTTCGCCCTTGGTGACCCGTGGGGCGAAGAGGTACCGGTGTCCCCTGCTGATCTTAGATCTGTGAGTCTGGCTGAAGTGGAAGACGTGGCTCCTATGGACGCTACATCGTTGCCTCAGGTGCCGCCTCTGCCACAACTGCCTCAGGAAGATCCAAGTGATGCTGGTAGCGTGCCAGCTCCTGCTGACGACTCTGCCTCCGCTGCGGCCTTCAGTCCGGACAGCATCGAGACCACCAGTAGTGTTGCCACTGCCACAGTCAGTGATGAATTATTCACTCTCGCCTCCACCACCGCCCATGACTCTCTTGTGGCTGCTGTACATCAGCTCAGCCAGTCGGCGGAACAGCCTCAGCCGTCCGCACAAGAAGAAGCCATGTCAGTCAGCTCTCCACCTTCGCCGCGGCCGCATGCTGATATTCCTGAAGTGGCGGAAAATACGGACTCGACTCCTGCTGGAGAGGCTGCTGCGACCGAAGATGCCCCTGCTGAGACTGCAGAATCCGCTACCGGAGATCCTCCTACTTCTGAGGAAAGTAGCAGCACACCTGTAGCTGAAGCCTCTGCCTCTACGTCAGGCACCTCTACAGAAGCCGCTGCTGCCGCAGCACCCAGCTCCTCGCCTGGCGTCATATACGCTCGAGACACGGAGTACGCCGCCATCCTGGGAGATATTGAAATTCCTGAAGGGGTCGACCCGAGCTTCTTAGCTGCCTTGCCGGAGGAGATGAGACAGGAGGTCATCAGTGAGCACTTGAGATTACAGCGGCTGCGCAACAGGACAGCGGAAGCGGGAGCGGGAGCTTCTTCATCTGTAGTGCAGCCCGAGCAGCAGGAGCCGCCTGGTGAAGTCAATCCAGAGTTCCTTGCGGCACTGCCCCCTAGCATCCAGGAGGAGGTCCTGGCGCAGCAAAGAGTGCAGCAGGCGGCGTCTGCTCGACACAACCCGGACGAGCCCGTAGATGCTGCCCAGTTCCTGGAGGCACTGCCCCCCTCCCTCCGGCAAACCATTCTCACTGACCTGGACAATTCCCAGTTCAGTGCCCTTCCCCCTGACCTTGCTCAGGAGGCGCAGACGCTCAGAAGGCAACGGGAGGAGCGGGTGCGCCACGCACACGATCATCTGCTTCAGAGCGGAGGCGGCAGCAGCATCAGGTCCCACCATACGCTGTCGCACATCCTGAGGAACACAGCCCGCCACGGTTCCCGTATCATGCATTCGGGCAGCTGGTCCACGTCTTGGAATCTGCAGCCCTCTTCCTCCCAGCAGCAGGCCTCTGCTGCACTCGCTGGAAAGAGCAGAGGGCGGCAGTTGCTGGACCACGAGGCCCTCAGCTGCCTCCTGGTACTGCTCTTCCTCGACGAGGCCAAGCTGAACACGGCGCGGCTGCACCGAGTGCTTCGCTACCTCTGCAACCATCCGCCTACCCGTCGCTGGATCATTGCTACCCTGCTGTCCATCATGGAGAGATGTCAGGAGATGCCTCAGCCCTTGACTACATCACGCCCTGCCCTAACTGATCCCCCGGACACGCCTCTGCGGGGCGCCTCTCCTGACCCCCACAAGAGCTCCTCCACCGATCTGACCACTACTCCCGACTGCAGCAAAGGAGCGATCGCTAAGACAAGCAGGAGTAGTGCCACCGCCACCTCCACTCCTCTGCCCTCAGATGCTCAGGCATCCCATAGAAATTCTTCACCTTCCTGGCTCAGCATGAGCATAGACGCGGCACTTGGGTGTCGGGCCAACGTGTTCCACATCCAACGGCCCCAACAGCTGGGTAAGAAACTCTTCAGCTCACAACCTTCCTCTATCTCGGTCTCGATCCACCCCCAGGCTTCGCCGCTTGTCTGCAAGCACGCCTTGGACACCTTAATATCTTTAGCCAAAAGCTTTACGGTTCATTTCCTGCCGTACCGACGGCGGCCTGACGGCAGCAATGCCAGGAACAGCTCCTCAGCAGAGGAGCCGCAAACCAAAGATGATGCAGCGAAGAGCAAAACGCCCGCTGACTCAACGGACTTCTGGGATCTCTTAGTGAAATTAGACTCGGCCAATGTGTGTCGGAAGGGCAAGGGCTTGGCCCGCTCCCACTCCAGCTCTGGGACTTGCAATCCCGAGGAGGAGGACAGCTGTGTGGCCCTCGAAGATGCTCCTCTCGGCCTGCTGCTCGAGAAGCTCTCCCACCCCGTCATTCGTCGCTCTGCCCTCCTCACCGATAAGCTACTGCGGCTCCTGGCACTCATATCCACAGGACTCGTGCCTTCATCATCTAATCAAGTCCAAAGCAAACACAAGTACTCACCAGAGAATAGTGATGCTCTCCAAAGATTATTTAGCTTAGCAATTCAGGTGCTTACCAGCAAGTCATGTTCTGAAGAAGGTTTGGAGGACGCGACAGCAATTCTAGTGAATCTATCTCAATGCCCCCCACCGGCCCGGTCCCTGGTGCTGAGACTGCTTCTCCAGGGAGCATCCACATTGGGTGGCACGGTTGCCACACACATCGGTGCCCTCCTGCTTGACCTGCAAGCCCACGCCTCCAAGTCCTCCCCATCCTCTGGCTCCTCCTCTACGGAGCACTATCTGCATGAAACTGCAGCGAGAGGAACGCTTAAGGACAGGTTTACACACGAAGAAGTGATAGTTGTGGGTGATAGCAGCACCAAAAACAAACCATGCTCCTCCAGCAATGAGCTGCAGCTGCCCTCCATGCCCGCCCTTACCAGCAAGACCTCCTCACAAGCTTTCTTCCTTCGCACTCTAAAAGTCATCGTGCAGCTCCGGGACACTTCCTTACGACGCCGTGCGTCGAAACGAACAGACCAGTCCAGCACTGCCCGAGGTGGTGCTGGTGAGGCACAACCTGCATCTGGCGAGGCCCCCTCCACCAGCAGTGCTGCTGACGCTACTGCTACTGCCACCACCACTGCTGCTGCTGCTAGTACTACATCGAGTGCTTCTGCTGGAGACTCGACTGCTCTCCCTGCAGACTCGGCTCCTCCTGCTGGGGATTCTGTTGCTACCAGCGACCCCGAAGCTCTAGCACCTGAGAGCATGGACACACAGTCCTCAGATGTTGCAACAGAGCGCCCGTCTGCTGAATCTCCTGCTGCCGCCGCCGATAACACCACTGAGGGCGCTGCTATGGAGGTGGCAGGCACCAGCTCCGGTACTGAGTCAGGCAGTTCGGCTCCAGAAGCTGCGGCTGCTGAGAGTGCAGCATTAACGGAAGACATGGACGTTGACGATGAGGACGAGGTTGCAATGCAGTCACTAAGCCAAGCCCTAGGGCTGGACGAACTGTGGCAAGCGTTGAGCTGCTGCCTGGACGAGCTCGCCGAGAGCCCCGACAGTCACGCCGTGCTGGTACTGCAGCCAGCTGTTGAGGCTTTCTTCTTGGTCCACGCCAGTGCTGCCGCTACCTCCAACACGTCCTCCTCTTCCTCGTCCTCCAGCAGTCGTAGCAGAACTCACCACGCCGAGTCCAGGGAGAGCCAGCTGGCTCATCTCAACACCGAAGTGGCGCCGTTGTCTCCCATGGCGTCTGCTGCATCTCCTGCTCCTGCTGGTGGTGGTGGTGCTGCTGAAGACACAGAAACCCCCAGGACCAGCATTGCGACGTCCAATCTCAGCGACTCTGAAAAGTTCCTGAAGTTTGCAGGTGCGTTCCTTTTGTCATGCGCAGTTCGATCTTGTTGGGGATTACTAAATACATGGTTGCCTTCTTTCTGGTATTGTCATGGCCGCGTTCTCTCTTTTACTTTTGCTCACAGCCTTAAGGAGACACCGATAAGCAATGCTGTATTAATTTTGCACAGGGCTCTGTGCTAATGACGTCATAGCCAATTCGTATTTGTTCACATAATAATTTCATAGGCAAGATATATAGTTTATTGGTTTCTTGTGGACAGCTTCAGCGTGCGAATTTCGTTACTGTCATATGACGCGAAGGCTCGAGATGAAGCAAAATAATAACCCAGAAGGCCTTTTAAATGATGCCTTTAGAATGAATCATCTGGGTAGTCTTACTACGACAGTATATAACAGTTCAACACTGGACCATATCCTTCCTGAAACTTATCACCCGATGTATCTACCTGAATTTCTTAATCTGCATGTATGCAAAACACTGTACTCACTACCGAAGAATCGGAACCACAACACGTTTTCCGTGGTGTCTTCCTGAACCATTTTGCCACTCGCAATGACTCCACCTATATTTATACGGATGGGCTAAAAAATTCTGAAGGCGTGAGCTTTTAATATGTCTCCTACCCGTCAGTACGCTCGCGAAGTGCAGAATTTTACATTTGTATTTACAGTGGAATTTCTTTGGAATTTACAATGCCGTGCGACTTGCGACACAATGCGCCACTCGCTCAATTGTTATAATTGACTCCAGTAGAGCAATTACAGCTATAGAACAATTCCCACCTGAAAACCAACTGGTGCAGGAAATCAGAAACGAAATCTCTGCGAGTGAGAAGGAGGTCCACCTCTGCTGGGTCCCCAGTCACGTGGGAATCCTTGGCAATGAGAGGGCAGATACGCTCGCCCGTGATGCTGTAGCAACTCGTGCTCTCGAACCTGTCCCAATACCACGCTCTGACTTCAAACGTCACTTCCAAAGGATTGTGTGGCACAAATGGTACGAAAAGTGGGAAACTAAAGTATGAGTAGAAAACAAACTTAAAATGATAGAACCACACTTAGATGTTAATCTCATGTGTGACTTTGAGAATGGAGAATGGGAAGTCTAGCTGGCAAGACTGAGAATTGGACATACACTAGCAACACATGACAATCTACTGAGAAGTGCCCCATTACCCTACTGTCTAGATTGCCTTGTGCCGCAATCTGTATATCGCATATTGATCGAATGTCCCTCAATATATATGAACGCAGAAGACACCTTGATCCTGGACCCTACTCCCTTAGTGAAATATTTCAGAAGCTCTCTGCATATAGAGGACTACTATGGCAATTTTTACACAGTATTGACTTTTATAGAAAGATCTATTTCCGCTTAGCCCTATCCCTAACTTAAACTATTGAAAATAAATACCCCATACTCTGACGAAGCACTATCATAATGGCAGAGATACACTATTGAAATGCCGTTTTGAGCATCAGTAGTGGTGAAAAAGTTGTATCATAATAATGACAGTAAATATTTCTAAGATATATAGTATGCATTTCTTCGATTAAATCTACAACACACTAGCTCTTTGTTTCTAATTGTGCACAGTAAGACTCTTGTTCTCGCTATATGAAATCGTTCATAACGACGGCACTGATGGCTTTGTGAGAGAAATGCTAGTAATGATGACGTCACGCGGGCATCGAGCAACATTAGGGGTGCAGTTGAAAGCTGTGCGCCTGTTTTCTTTTATCGTTGACCGAAAGTAATCAGTAGAATATTTACTTTCGCCAAGGAGGTTATGTTTTTGTCATGTTTGGCTGTCTGTCCGTTTCTTTGTTTGTCTGTCGACAAGATTTCTCAAAAGTTATGAACGGAACTTTACAAAATTTA
This sequence comes from Parhyale hawaiensis, assembly GCA_001587735.2. Taxonomy (NCBI): domain Eukaryota; kingdom Metazoa; phylum Arthropoda; class Malacostraca; order Amphipoda; family Hyalidae; genus Parhyale; species Parhyale hawaiensis. Next base: position 13,284,207 of record LQNS02276866.1, read on the forward strand.
CAATGATTGTTGGGCATGTTAACAGTAACAAATTATTAACTTTTGGTGAAATTTCGTTCATCTGTTTCTTTGTTTGTCTATTTTTCTTAGTATCATAACTCAAAAAGTTATCAACAAATTTTCATGAAATTTGCAGGAGTTGTTAGGATGTTACGAAGAGTAAGTGACCCAATTTTTGTCATGATCTGTTGGTTCGTTCGTTTGTTTGCCGCTGTGTTTGATATTATGCTTGTTAGCACAATAACTCAAAAAGCCATGCGTAGATTTTTATGAAATTTACAGGGCTTATTAGTAATGCTAAAAGACACAAATGATTAAATTTTGTTACTGATCGGTTGTTCTGTTTGTGTGTTTGACTTGTTTGTCATTATGTTTGTTAGCAGCATGACTCAAAAAGTTATGAACGGATCTTCAAGAAAATTACAGAAACTGTTAATACTATCAAAAGACACAAATGATTAGATTTTGGTGATTATACAAAGAAAATCATGGTTTCAGCACCAATTTGAATTTTTTGTTACCGTTGCCTTGCTTGGCGGAGGTATGTATGCGCTCTCAGAGTGTTCTCTAGTTTGTATTGATATTTCTAGGCAATGCCTATAGCTCAACCAGCGAGGTCGCCGTTCCTACTCTAACACAGACTCTTGCTTCCAAAACCCTCGTGAAGTGATAGTAGCTACAGGAGCCTTGACGTGTCACTTGTAACTATATACAATAATAATTAAAGAAGCACTCTGAGAGCGCATACTTCCATCAAGCAATACAAGGTTAACAAAAAATTCGAATTGATCCTGAATCCAGAATATAGTTTCGATCATCACCAAAATTTGATCAGTTCCCCTCAGGGGGCATAGGATGGACCATAAGATTAGGTTATTTGAAGTTCGCCCATCCTATGTTACGGGGCCAGGCAACCCCAGGGGGGCTCGTGTCGGTTACCTCAGCCATTAGCTAGGCCTTCGGGTCGTCTGTCTTTCGTGCCCACTGTGCTTCCTTCTCGATTTGATACTCCTACTTGCTCATGCTTTATTCTGTTCTGCCTCTTCTTTCCCGACATGCTGTTCCCATGCGCGTTGATCCTGTGTGGGAACACTCTCGTGCACGGGTTTCCCGTTTCGATTGGCATTCTATGTCCCGTGCTCTTTCCTGTGATATCGTTCTGCTCGGAAACGGAGGCTTGAACATTCTGGATGTAGCTAACTAACTAAAATTTGATTATTTTTTGTAACATTTAGTTTAAATTTCCCGAAGATCCTTCCGAACCTTTCTGAGTTATTTTCTCACAAACATAAAAACAAACAGAGCTAAGCACAAGTGGACGATCAGATCATCGCCAAAATTTGGTCGTTTCTGTTGATATTCCTAACAGTTCCTACAAATTTGATGAATATGCGTTATGATACTGAGAAACAGATAAACGAATATAAAGACAAATAGGTGAACTTACAGATCATCACAATACTCTGGTCAGTTGCTCATTGGAATATGCCTATTATTCCTTGTAAATGTCATGAAGATCTATTGATAACTTTTTGCGTTTGTTGCCCAGAAAAAAAAACAGGTACGGTAGACGAACAAGCTGTTGAACGAATCTTCACCTAAAGTTATTCCTCAGTTCCTCTAAACATACCTAACAATCACCTCAACTTTCGTTAAGGTCCGTCCATAACTTTCTAAGTTATCTTGGTGGCAGACAGACAGCCAGACTCCGACGAAAACTCAACCTTCTCGGCTGACGTGATAATGCAAAAGTTTGAAGTGTTGTCTATTAGAGGTTGATGACAGGGCGTCGTCGCTCCCCCTACTGCTGTTGTTGCTCCAAGTTGCTGTTACTGGATGCAGTGCACTACGTATTGGCTGCCTATTTTCTTTATACACAAGCAGCCAGATTTCCTCTTAGGAAACTGTCAGTGTCTAGAGAGGCAAACACTAACGGCGTATTATCTACCTTTATAGAGCGGCACAGGTCAGTCCTGAACCAAATCCTGCGGCAGTCGACGGTGCATCTCGCGGACGGTCCCTTCAGTGTCCTGGTGGATCACATCCGCCTGCTCGACTTCGACATCAAGCGCAAGTATTTCCGCACCGAGTTGGAGCGCGCCGACGATGGCGTCCGTAGAGAGGACCTCACTGTGCACGTGAGGCGCGACCACGTCTTTGAAGACTCCTTCAGGGAGCTCCACCGCCGCACGTCTGATGACTGGAAGAATAGGTTCTATATTGTGTTTGAAGGTAAGGTGCTAAGTGAGAGCGTTTTCGCCGTTACCGGAGATGGCTTTCGCCGAATGGTAGTAAGCGACTCATCCCATGGGACTTCTATTTTCTTCCGGAAGGGACCTTCCGTACGAGTGTTTCTTTTCTCTTCGTCTTTCGCCTCTTGAGATATTTCGCGTCTGATTTCCCCGCCAGTGCCCTCAGGGGCATATTGTGGCGGGCTCTTTCCCTGCCATAATATGTTTGGGTATCACGCACCCAAGGATCCCGAGTGACTTCTCCGCAAGGGATGTAGCATCTGGCAGTAGTTCCTGCTGAGAAGGTTAGTTTTGTAGAGTTAGGTAGGTCCTCTATATTTCCCCTTCTGTTCCGCGAGGTTCGCCGATGAAGGGTGGTAAGCGACCCATCCCATGGGACTCCTATCTGCTCCCGTGTGGGGGCCCACGGAAGGGACCCCAGCACGAGTGTTCGCTTTCTTCTGTCTTCTTCTCTTTTCGTTTTTTGTCTCTTTCCCTGCGCCGCGTGGCTAAACGATTACGTTCGGCTGAGCGGTGTAGGGTTAGAAATGCTCGCCCCTTATTTCCTGCCAGACATGGTGCACCTGGCCAAGATTGTTCTAAAAGCACTCATTTCAGTTCGACTCAACTTCTAAACTATATCATACAAAGTTGAATCACTGTTATGTAGTCTTAGTTTCTGATACGGCGGGAAAACCCTCATAATAATAATTTCCCCGCCAGGAGCAGCGCACTGAAGGACTCCTCTGTCGCAATCTACGGACCTTTGTACCCATACTTGTCAGATTTGAACTTGCTGAATCGTATGCGATAATTTCAAATCTGTAGGTTCTTGCACGAACCTAACATGCTAAATATGGGAGACTGTCCTTCCCAGAAATTATTCTGATAGTACATGCATCTCTTTTGGAATGCCTGAGTAGTGACTATGGAGATTGTGCATTATGCAAAGTGTTAAAAAAAATGATACTTCCTTCGGAAGATGAAAAAAAATTCCTGGACTTGAGTGGCTGTTGGGAAAGACGTTGGAGTATCCAGAGAATGAAACTGTACGCCGTCTTTATAAATTCAAAATGGTAGCTACCTAGAGACACTATTCAAATCAGGGCCGGTTCCGGCGCCGCGTTGTGTTGGGTGCTGCGGTGTGTTGCAATCACAACCCTTCTCAGGCTATTGAAGGCACAAAAGAAGCCTTTCAAATACTGTAATGAGGTTACTCTGTATGTGAGCCCTTACCGATTTACCACACAGTATTTGAGCGGTGGGTTACTTCGTTGTAACACAGGTGACCATCGGGTTGTCATTACTACACATCTCTTTCTATGTCTTTGTTTTATAAACCTTGTGAGCCACATGGATTTACACTTGTATTATTCTATATTTACTGAGCCACAAGGATCTACCCTTTCATTGCTTTATACGCCTTCTGAGTCGGAACGATTTACCCTCTCAATACCACTACAATTAGAAGTTGCAGCTGCATTCATTGCAGTTAACTGTGTGTGCCGTCCCTCTTGTTTATGCGGCCTAGTCTTATTTTATTTGGGTGGGCAGCTGGAACCTCAAGGTGCTGTCTTCTCGTTTTACGCTGAGCCTATTAATTGAGCTTTGTGACAGAACCGGCATTTCTATAACTTGGTATTATAATACTACTACTGCCTAATCGCTCACAGCTAATGTATTGCGAACGACTGTGTGTCACTTCACAGGAGAAGAAGGCCAGGACGCAGGAGGGCTGCTCAGGGAGTGGTACATGATCATATCAAGAGAGATCTTCAATCCCATGTACGCCCTGTTCTGCATATCCCCTGGCGACCGCGTCACCTACATGATCAACTCCGCCTCCCACTGCAACTCCAATCACCTCTCTTACTTCAAATTTGTGGGCCGAGTCATTGGTGAGTGTGGTGCCTCAACGCAGAATTGACCCTTGATCTTATCTTTCATTTCGTGTCCTGTGAAGGGAACTTCCTTCTCTTACTGAAGCTACGGGGAATTGAAGACCGTCGCAGGAAATGTGTAGAAAGTCCGGTTTTTGTAGGATTTGCTTCATATGAAACGTAGCTTGATATAAACCTTATGCGTTGGAGCATCACTAATAATGCTCTGCCGATCACAGTTGTCCACGTCAGACGTTGGAATCAACGCCCTTCCTACGAGTCAGCTAATTTGAATTGTGCGTACTAAGGATAATTATCCTACCTTAGTTTTGAGCTACTCTCGACTCGCGGTGTTAGCCACGATTCAAGTTAAAAAGATAAAAAGTTGTGATATCACGGTTAAGACACTGATCTTACTGCCTTTTTTAATGTATCACATTAATTTTCATAGACCCATTGCCCGCCAGTTCATATACGAGTATCAGCGAGGGTCTAACGTTTGAATCCTTTTCATCTGAAGCTAACGCAAATAGCGTTTGGCGCACCAAGTGCAAGGAAGGGGGGGAGAGGCCCTTGTAGCTAGAGGTGCGTCACCGTGCATGGGGTTCTGCCAGTTCCATACCCCTCTCCTTGTTATTTTGTCGTGCCCTAGTAGAGCATTGCAGGCGACAGTAGGCCTGCGAACTGTGCGTCCCGCAGAGGCAATGAAGAGGGGGAAACCCTTCATGATATTAACTATAATCAATAAAAGTGGATGCTGCGGCTCCAGTTCTCTACTCATAAGAAACGTGTGACGTGACAGGCGTTAGACTAGCATGATGTTAGCAACTCAAGTGTTCGATGCTGTACGCCACACCATTTGGGCCTTACGAACCCAAGTGTCCCAAGTGCCTTTTGCGCAGGAGATGTTGCAGCTGGCCGCAGTTCCTGCTGATGAGGTTAGTTTTGTAAAGTTAAGTAGGTTCTCTATTTTCCCCTTTCTGTTCCGTGAGGTGAGCTGTCGATCGAGATAGCCGACCTAGTACGCGGAACACCTCTACTCTCGCTCGTGTGGAAGGCCCCGAAAGGAGCCGTCTACTCGAGTGGCTTTTTTCTATTCTTTGCGCTGTTTTCCCGCCAGTAGTAGCGCTCTCGGCCAACTGAGACTTACCGGCACGAATGCCGGATAAAAGATTCTTATACTGATGCTTGGATCATGTCGTATCACGTGGATGCGGTGGTAAAACCAGGTATATAATAATTTTTGGATCCAGTTGGTTACTGCTCGCTTAAGCCGAAACGGTGCTATGTTGGCTGTAGTGTGGGGTTCAACTCGCGTGTCCGCGCCCTAAAGCAATGTCTGCCTGCATTCAGTGCCTCTCAGACCCTTGTCGTGGAGCTTGTGCTTGGCTGCGGGCTGTTTGTTTACTCAAGGACTCGAGTTGAAATGTACCCTGGTGTTAGAATCAGTACCTTTGTGGAAAAAGCCATCACATTCGACGAGTCAATATTTTGTAGGATCTTTATGGAACTTAAGTTTCCAGAGCGCATTGGACTATTGAATATGAATTTTGGGAGCATACTGGAGTATTGAGTTACCCAATTTTTTCTGTATATTAAAGAACCACTGTGTTCGTTACAGCCAAGGCAATCTATGACAACAAGTTGCTGGAGTGCTACTTCACACGCTCGTTCTACAAGCACATCCTGGGCAAGATGGTGCGCTACATCGACATGGAGAGCGAGGACTACTCCTTCTACCAGGGACTTGTGTACCTCATGGGACACGATGTCAATACCCTCGGCTACGAGCTCACCTTCAGCACGGAGGTGGGTCTTGGTTTCTCGCTTCGAAGCTGGAGATGTGCGGTACTGTAATATCATATTCACTCTGGGCATAATTTATTGCATTCCGGCGCTACGCTTGTCACGGATCATATTCACTCGAGGCAAAATTTATTGCATTCCGGCGCTACGCTTGTCACGGATCATATTCACTCTGGGCAAAATTTATTGCATTCCGGCGCTACGCTTGTCACGGATCATATTCACTCTGGGCAAAATTTATTGCATTCCGGCGCTACGCTTGTCA
>LQNS02276866.1:13340783-13353132 GCA_001587735.2 Parhyale hawaiensis
CTGTGAGGTCAATAGCCAGGAACCAGTACCCACCTGGGATCCGTGAGGTCAATAGCCAGGAACCAGTACCCACCTGGGATCCGTCAGGTCAGTAGCCAGGAGCCAGTACCCACCTGGGGTCTGTGAGGTCAATAGTAAGGAACCAGTACCCACCTGGGATAAGTGAGGTCAATAGCCAGGAACCAGTACCCACCTGGGATAAGTGAGGTCAATAGCCAGGAACCAGAACCCACCTGGGATCGGTGAGGTCAATAGCCAGGGGGCCCCTATTACACATATCGGTGAGGTAGGTTACAGCCGCGCGGTTGCCAGGCACTCGGTAGATGCCCTGAGAGTGTAGGCCTCTCTCCTCCAGCACCGCTACACACTCGCTCACCACCAGGGGCACGCCCTCGTCCTTCTCACTCTGCGGGGTTACCATGGTAACAGAAGACATTATCACTACGGTCTCTCACAATAATGTAGCTACAGTACAAGTTCTGATTTCGAGCGATTGCGACCTCCAAAACTAATGCAAATTACGAGCGATTAGTTTAAAAATAAGCATTTATATAATTGGAAACCGAGTAAATTGGGAACGTAATAAATTATGATCGAACAAACTGGGAGCTTCTGTTGTACACACTTCACGAAAAAACAACTGTGGATATGAATATTTTCTACATACCTAATGAAAAAGTTAGGATATTATGAGTACCTATATAGTAAGTCACTTTAGGACTTAAATAACAAGACGTGCTAAGCTGGAGGCTATTGACTGCCCGATTTTAAGGGGTTAAACGAACTACAAGTTGTTAAATATTAGCAACAGTGTCTTGCGGGAGCTAACGCATTTTCAAGCAGTTTTGGTCACACTAATGAGGGCTGTATTTTTTGATACATATCCTGAGCCGTCGTAAGAGGAGCATAAATTTTTGTTTGTATAAGATGTACTGTAGGTACTTATAGAAACAAAATATCCAGAAAGAATTATCATCTTGAAGTAGGTACACATTATACGTACATTGTTATCATGAACCCAATTTATAAACTATATTACGCCCTAACTCCTGTAGCTTCAGACCCCACATCCGTGGCTCATAAATCTGCCAATATTTGCTTCATTGTTACAAATACATGCAACCTCTGCTGCGAACAATCCTACGTAACCTATTAGTTACAGTCAGAAAGCTTAGTAGTAGTAGAGGTTTTACTAGCGCTTCAGGGTCACAATGTCAACAACGCGCCGGACTATTCCTGTGGTATGACACAAGTTCTTGCGCCACCAGGGCGCATTTTAAATTGTCAATGATTTTTGTCTCTGCTTTTCTGGCAGTAGGTCTCAGAATAGACAGTGCGCTGCTGACAAGAAAAAGGCGCAAGTTGAGCATCTCCAACCCCCGGGAGCGGCTGAACGCTTTCGTTCAGCTACGCCGCACAGGGGAAAGAAACGAAATACAAGAAGGTAGAAGTCTAGAGGGAATAGGTCGGCCACCTCGATCGGCAGCCCACCTGAGAGCCTACCTAACTTTACAAAACTAACCTCGTCAGCATGAACTGCGGCAAGCTGCAACATCTCCTGTGGAAGAGGCTCGGGACCCTTGGGTGTGTGAGGCCCAAATATATTGTGGCAGGGAAAGGGCCCGCCAGAATACACCCCTGAGGGCTAGTCAGAAAGCTTAAGCCTCCGTTTCCAAGCGGAACGATGTAACAGAAGAAAGTGCAAAGGACATATTTATAATAAGTCTACAGAAACGGGGAACCCATGCACGAAGGTGTTCCCACACAGGATCAACGCGCATGGGAACGGCAAATCGGAAAAAAGAAAAAGAACAGAATAAATCATGAGCAAGTAGGAGTATGAAGTCGGGAAGGAAGCAAAGTGGGCACGAAAGACTGACGTCCCGAAGGCCTAGCTAATGGCTGAGGTAACCTACACGAGCCCCCTGGGGTTGCCGAGCAACCTATTAGCACCACAACCAATCGACTGACATCATTTACCATAAAGGCAACCACTAGCAGGTGTAGGTCCATATATGAGTTTCAAGCCTATTATGTTGATTCTGCAGCTGCTCCCCATAAAACGTGCCGTTTGACGGCCGCGTAATGACATTGCCTCAGAAGACACCGAAACCTAGGCTTCGGTTTTCCTCTGGGACTGGGTCTCGGGACATGATTATTGCCCAACATCTCTCCACGCAATAATTTTGCTCGTTTGATCTTAGTCTGTAACAGTGAATCATGAGAGTAAACAGCGTCTAGCGTGCGTGTCTAGAACCGCTGGGTACAAAAGTCAAAAAGAAATAGAAGAACAAAACAAAGATCTCCAACAGAAGCAGGATAGCAAAACAATAAGTAAAGCGATCGCTAAATGATGTAAAGACTTAACTAAGACTAAGGTAACATGTGGAGTTCTCCTGAAAGGATAACATGGGATGAGCGAAAATTACAATTACTATGGTCTATCCTAAGGGGTTTCCGTAAACATGGGTTCCCCTTAAGTGGGCCCGGGTAACGTCTTGGTAATATTCGTGCGCCATATAACCCACAAGCAGGGGGGGGACAAGGCCCCAGCTACTCACCATGGGACAAAGGGACAGAGGGACCCCAAAGGACGCCCCGGGAGAGTACGACGCGGAGGGGGCACTGGACGGTTCCTTCTTCTTCAGGCGCCGGCTGATGAGGCCCTTCCAGGTCTTGTTCCTGTCGGAGGCCGCCACTTCTGCGGGTGGAGGGCAGGACACCGCGGGTCAGTGCGACACGAGCACGCGACGTGACATGTTCATTCCATCGCGTCTAGTGACGCATTAAATTCTGCATATATTCATAATACAGACAAAAGCAAGTCATGCTTCCGTCTCAGAACCAGAAGGCACGTCTTGACCTGCACTGACCGTCAGTACCTGCCTTAGCGAGCTCAGTGCACGTATAGCCGTGCTGATTATGGTACACTAGAACGTCTTACATCTCTCAGTGAAGACAATTGGGAGTGGCCTACTGCAAGCGAGATAACGGGATCCGACCCAAACCAACACGCCATCGCGAGCACAGAGTGGAAATACCTGCCCTGGCGTGCTCTTACAGCACGAAACCTGCAATTTTCGTTCGACTTTAGCACGCTAAGACAGATACTTGCCTTCGGTGCAAGGGAACGCGTGCTGGTATTGGGACAACACTTTAATCACAGATTAAATGCAGCGTGGCCGGACACCATTGGTGAGTGCTCGCTCCTACACTTCGGACTACGCAAGAAGCGTCAACTAGTTTCTACCGGAAACTTTTACGTGACTAGTAGTAGGACCATCACTTCATTTGGCAAGCTGCACAGAGTGCCGGGGCCACACCACGCAATCGCACGTTCAACTGTTGGGCGGACGTTCAGCTCACACGTCGTCACGAGCTACGACAAAAGGCGATATCCAAGACACCCTTGGAAAGTACTCGTTTTGAACGACGTTCCAGCTGAACCTTCGCTATTAAGTTGAACGTGCGATTGCATAGTGTGGCGGCGACATTAGACGCAAAAACACAGAAGGGTTAATGGCACATTACCTACCCCACCCAAATTTCGTTTCCAGGCACTTCTGCAAACTTTACATTTAATTTGCGTGTATTTCTCCAGGACTGCATGGCACTGGAGGATAAGGTACAGCAGAGCCCAAATGAGGGCCCTGTTTCTACGATCTTTGGTGTTCAATTCTCATATAAAAAGCATAACCCCATTTATACCAGTTACAAAGGCTTTTCCCGTCGAAATATAATAAGACAAAATATCTCTGTAGCAAAATATCATAGGTTATCCCCCAAGGGGCACGGGAGTCTCCGGGAGCCTCCAATAGCCACGGCGGTACAGGACCGGGGGCGTCAGCTTCACTCACCCACGGGGGTCCCCGCTATGGACCGCCGGTTTTTACCCCCCGTCGGCGACTGAGTGCGGTGGGGGGTGAGGCGACGAGAGCTCTTGGGTGGGGACGGTTCGGTGGTCCCCACGGAGGGTGTGGTGCTGGTGGTGGAGGCGCTGGTGGTGGTGGTAACTGTGATGGTGGTGGATGTGACGGTGGAGTCGGGTGGTAAGAGGCCTGATTTGGTGGTGAAAGTACCATCGGTGGCGGGTGGCAGTAGGTCCTCCTTCGCCCCCAGTTGGTCTTCCTCCTGTAAGATGGAAAATGATATGAATACAAAAAATGGCATCCGGTAAATGTAAGGCACACTCGCCTCGACCGCTACATGCACAGGTTTGCGCTGCAGATATATCCTCTGTAGAGCCAAAAGCAGTGCACGCCTGTAGCCGAATATCAACTATCTGAGCTAAGGCACCATAGACGGAAGACTCTTTGACAACTGCGCCCCCGACCGTCAGCAGATTTCTGGGTAAGCCAGTTTTTCTTAGCAGACTATGAACGGAAGAAATGCTGATGCTGCGTAACGGAGCTGCAGGACTTCCTTCCTGAGATGGAAGGATCGTAGAACGCCCGGCCCTTGCAGCAACGAGCAGGCAGCAATCCTCACCACTCGCCCTCCAAGGATATGAAGTAGCAAGACAGGCACACATTTACACAGTAGTACAGTTCAGTTAGCTCTTCAATTCATGATTTAAAACGGTCTTTCTCATAGCAACAACATTTTCTGATAGGACTGATAGGTTTACTGTAGCAAGATACATATCGATATGTTACGACAGAATTATGAAACAATTGCACATTACGATCTTCTACAACGATACAGCTGGTTGGCCTTAAGAACGGTCTACATAACTTTTTGAACAAATGAAGTTACAAATCCTAGCACAGTTTCATTCGCTGCCTACATATTATTATCAGCTCAGTTTTTCCAGTGCACTGTTAGATATGAGATCTTATAAACACATTGGTATTCCATTAAGAAGCAACATTGCAGACTTTATTACCTACATCATGAGAAGAACGGCTACGCCCTCATGGTCAGAAATAGGTACGGGATTCACCAAGACAAACCTGGCACTCAGCTATCCATGCTCTGCGATCATCGCCCACAGTTCGTGCCAGGGTATAAAAATATTACGGGATCAGCTAAAAAATGTTGCAAGTGTCTGGACAGAAATAGCATTCGGCATCAAGGTATGACGTAGGTGGTGGCACCCAGAGTGTACATAACTGCAGTTATGCAGACACTTGATTACTGCTACTGTCAAGTGGTTGCAGCACTTATATCAACGTTAGCGGTTGGATACGTGCGGAAAAACATTACCTACTTTAAAAAGAGATGGAGAAAACGAGCTTAATATGGAGATCGCCAGCTCAGTAGAGTGGACGTGGCACGACGTATTCTTATACCCTGGCGCCAACTGGTGAGCCATTTTCGATTTTTGAGGAGTGTTTTTGCAATATATGAATAGTCTATTTAGTACTGGTAGTCTCTGATGGATGCCCTTTGTTTCATGCAATTTCATTAAACAGGTGCTAGAGATATGTACACTTGATTTACACTTGTATAAAGTTTCTGGATTTCAAAATTATGAACCCTAAGCAATAGATCTGCGAAAAATAAGGAGGACGTACCTATATCGAGGACTACCCGTACCTGGCTATATACCTTCCAGAGAACGAGGATAATTTGAGAAAATCTTACGCCAGGGGTAGGCATTTGACACACAATTCGGTAGGCGAGGAATTAGATGACCTGCTAGACAGTCTCAGAAGCGTGAAATAACCAAGCGTTGCCTTACGTCACAGCTGCTTGGCAATGCCCAGCTGCGTAATCAAGTGACGAGAGCAAAATACCTAACGGTAGATATAAAAATTAACCACACCAGTTACTGATAGTATATAGTACCTATCCTCCTAGGTTTACCACCGCACTCACATTAAAGTGTGACCCAAGCACTGAGCCGCCATGGGGCGTACGCCACGGACGACCAAGTGTGCAATGCCACATTATTTGTCTCAAGTCGGCCACGTGCGCTACTACGAGCAGGGAAACGAGGCGCAAAGCACTCAGAGTTGAAAAAAGAGAAAAGACAGCTGGAAGACACTCGTGCGGACGGCCTCATGCGCGGCCCTCCGCACGGGGGGCAAGTATTAGCCCCGTGGAATGGGATGACAACCTCGATCGCCTGCCCCACCTCACGGAGCAGAAGAAGAAGTAAAGAGAACGTACTAACCTCCTCAGCAGGAGCATCAGCTGATGCAACATACCATGCGGGAAATTTGCTCAGGATCCCTAGGTGGCGTGAGACTCAAGATATTTGAACAGGGATATTTTCATTCTTAGCTTAATATGTGAAACTGGCTTGTGTCCAGTTTCGGGCAGTGTACAGTGAAGCGTCGCTGACCCCCCCCCCCCGCTGACGTCAAGGAGCACCACCACCTCCACCCCATAAATTCTGCCAATGCTTGTGTGAGTTGCCTGTTGGCATAACTGTACCCCTACATGGTCTGTAGTTACCTTTTACAATAGGTCTAGCGTCAGGGTCTGCATCATAGCTTTCGGCCCTATTTCGTATCTGTAGCATACGTACAGAGTCTGTAGCCTACCTAGTGGGGAATGTAGCACACCTGTATCATACCTGCAGGGCCTGTACCAAACCTAGAGCGGCCTGTACCGTACCTGCAGCGCCTGCCGGTGCAGGGTGTCCAGCCACGCCGTCATGTCAGCAGCGGACTCGGCCTGCAGCAGCAGCTGGGTGCCCGCTGGGGTCGTCAGGCGCAGGACGTTGCGGCGCTTACTGTAGTCCTTGGGTACAGTTACTGCCGTACCCCGTACACATACCTGCAGCTCCGGTACACTGCCCTGTACACGGACAAATTTAAGGTACATTTATTAGGGTCAATGCGTGATACACACTCGAGCAAAAGCAGGCAACTATGTTGATTGTTACCCTAACCAATTTGTGGGCCACCTCAAATGCTAAATAGTTAAAAAAGCTTATGGGACGGCCAGAAATTTTGCTAGGGTAGGGTAGGAACACGGCTATCAAAAATGACGGCGACTGACGCCTCTTCATTGTTAATCCTGCTAGTCGTGAAGCTGCCACGGAGAGTCGCTGTAGCCTAAGTGACCAGCCTGCTTGACGTAGGCCTACGCTAGAAAACGTCGGACGATAAACCGTTACCACAAAACGTCGGATGATAAACCGTTACCACACAACGTCGGACGATAAACCGTTGCCACACAACGTCGGACGATAAACAGTTGCCACAAAACGTCGGACAATAAACCGTTACCACACAACGTCGGACGATAAACCGTTACCACACAACGTCGGACGATAAACCGTTACCACAAAACGTCGGACGATAAACCGTTACCACAAAACGTCGGACGATAAACCGTTACCACAAAACGTCGGACGATAAACCGTTACCACACAACGTCGGACGATAAACCGTTGCCACACAACGTCGGACGATAAACAGTTGCCACAAAACGTCGGACGATAAACAGTTGCCACAAAACGTCGGACGATAAACAGTTGCCACACACCGTCGGACGATAAACCGTTGCCACACAACGTCGGACGATAAACCGTTGCCACAAAACGTCGGACGATAAACCGTTGCCACACAACGTCGGACGATAAACAGTTGCCACAAAACGTCGGACGATAAACCGTTGCCACACAACGTCGGACGATAAACAGTTGCCACAAAACGTCGGACGATAAACAGTTGCCACAAAACGTCGGACGATAAACAGTTGCCACAAAACGTCGGACGATAAACCGTTGCCACAAAACGTCGGACGATAAACAGTTGCCACAAAACGTCGGACGATAAACAGTTGCCACAAAACGTCGGACGATAAACAGTTGCCTCAAAACGTCGGACGATAAACAGTTGCCACAAAACGTCGCACGATAAACAGTAACCACAAAAGCACAGTTTAAACACTCCCTGCGCTGCTAAAATAACGGAGGAACATAAGAATATTTCCAGTTGGCTGGAAACTTGCAGGCAGTATAGGGGGAGACGACATAAGGGACCTTAGCTCCCTTAACACGCGGTCCACCTTTATTGCACGAGCTGGCTGGCAGAAATGGGTCGCATAAATTGATCTTCCAGAAACTCTTACTCCATAAAGCGGAGTCTGCGTAACGTAATCCTGGGGTGTGTCGCAATGACGCCAAATCGGGGCTACCACAACCTGAAAAAAGGTTAGGTGCCGTAACACGAAAAGTGGTAGTGAGAACGCCATCTAGCGACAAATGGAGCAAGCTCAACTATACTGAAATTCCGTTTTAGGCCGGGGACCCACTGAAAGCAACAAGCGACGCAATGCGATTTTTACGGGAGTGGTGGTGCAACTATGCACGTGTGTCGCGAGGCATCGCAGTTGCGGCGGTGAGGGCAGCAGACAGCTGTACCCTCCGTTACATTTTGTCGTGCAACAAACTAGTCACGCTGCGCGTCGCGTCTCTCTGGTGAAGCCCCGGCCTTAGCTGCAGATGTTGTGCAACGGAGGTAATAGATAGAAGAGGAATAAGCATAAGATCTTTTTCCGCGAATCTGTGGAAACGACGAAATGGTTGTAATGAAGTGGCTGAAACTGGCTGTCGAGAGCGCTCAGTGATAGCTTGGCCTCTACGGAGCATTACGATCAGCCTCGAAGTTTCCGAGAAATAGCTGAAAGAGCATGGAATAAATTTTCCAGACTCTGGTGTGATGCTCAACGTGGGTACCTCGCGAGACGTATCAAGGATACCATATTTTCCGATATCCGATCCTAGAAGCAAATGAATATAAACGGTTGAAACCGTAAGTAAAATCATAATCCAGATTTGCCGTATAGAGACTACCACACTATCTGCAGGGCTCATTAACCACAGTTCATTTACAGGAGATAGTTGCGTCAAATTTGCCTTCCCAAATTTCCAGGGTAGTGACGTCAAAATTGCGTCACGCCACGGTGGAAATATCAAAGATTCCTCGCTGCAACAGTGGCGTGACGCAATTGTGACGTCACAATCCTGAAAATTTAGGGGCGTAGCGCATACACTCAAATTTGACACAACTATCTTCTATAAATGAACCGTGTCATTGACTTCCTAGTTCGGTGACGTCATCAAAGCCAAAACTAGATAACCGTTTACTTTTTTGTATGAATGCGGTAAAGAGCTGCGACACACTCCTCTTACATTTCCTCTGAGCGTTGTCCACTGGAAGTACAGTATAGAGTGAGACGGTATAAGTCCTCGGAAGTGAGACCAATAAGTTCGCGGAGGCTTTCTAAGATGGCTTCTTGATGAGCTCAGTTCTCGTAGTAACTATAAATATACTGAAGGAGACAATGAAGTGACCTGCACCACTTCAGCCACTGACCGGAACAGCAGCTGGCTGGCTGGTAGTAACTATAAATATACTGAAAGAGACAATGAAGTGACCTGCACCACTTCAGCCACTTAGTGGAACAGCAGCTGGCTGGCGGAACCTTCTGGTAAATTAAAAAAAAAAATACGTTCAAGTCGGGACGGAAATCGAAGACGATGGGTAAATCAGGTGCAGCGTGCTACGAGTACCGTATATACGTCGAGTCCTCTAAGAAATTGAACATCTAAAATTAAGTTTGCGTTGACAATATCTGCTGCTAAGACATACGGAGAACAACACGAGTAGCTTTTAAAACTAAAAGGAATATTAACGTATATCTACAAGACGCACTTCAGCCAGCCATCCAGCCCGTGCAATGAAAAGTGGGCGCTTGTCGATGAAGGTTAGAGCCCTTACGTCGCTTCCCCCTACATGCACTTCTTCCCAGGTTTCCCACGAGTACTAAATTACATACATTTATTTTTTTGCGAACTCGGCGGACACAGAACTCGGTATTCCATTAGGCTACCGAACTGGCGTAAGTTTTCATTCCGTCCTAAACGTTCATTTTTTAAAAGCAAGTTCCACCAGCCAGCTCGTGTTTCAATAAGTGGGTGATTGGGTGCGGGTCACTTAATTGTGCATCTTATATCAATAGTGACCAAGTAGGTAGCTGTGTTGGCCACAGATTTTTTGTTACTTTCGATGGCGGCTCCTTTTGTACTAGGTACTTACAGGTCCCAGTCATCCCTTCCCACCAGCCGTAGGCTCCCAGCCAATTGTGCAGCCAATCAGCGAGGTTTCAGCCTCAGGAAAAATTCTAGCTTGCGATCTGCATAGTTATGAAGCCGTCGCTACCTCCTGATATTAAACCTCATTGATAGTGGCTACGAAAACTGAGTTCATCAGGAAGTCCAAATCAAAACGCCACCGTGCAAAAGCCACCTCGAATTTTTTGGACCCATTGCCGAGGACTTAGCCTAGGCAAGACCTCCAACAATGCACCGACCTGGGGGTTCTACCTCGAAAACAGTTCAGTCTTGCTCCGTCACTGTAGAAATTATGAGACGAGCCAGATATTTTTTGGTTGCTATTCTGCGGGTTTCAGACATATCCGGAAAGAAAACTTTATTTCAATTACTTCAAAGTTACAAATTAGGATGGTTTGAGTTTTCTACCCAGATTAGCCCGAAATATGCAGACTAGGTACATACCAAAAATATCAGGCTGCATCTAATAATAATTAGTCCGGGGACTGTACCTGTGGACCCAATTTGTGACATACCTACAGGCTCAGGTCTGTATTTTGGAGGCCTTGCTTATGTCGTCTCCCCCTATACTTCCTCCGCGGCAAGGAAATTTTGCCGCTTTTCACTCTGTATCGCCGATAACGTGTCACTGGCATGCATGAACTAGCAATGCTTATGATCTGCTTAATATATATTCTACAAACCCGAATGAAAGAAAATCAACGTATCAAAATGAACGAATACCGTAACTGGTATACAACGATCTCAAACTTAGTATTTTGTGTATGAAACTACGTACATAGATAGTTTTTAATATTTTGTACATGATCTCTCTCTATCAGATTAAGGAAATGGAGTAGGCTAATATGAAGCAATTTGTACAAACTGGCACATGTGTACACACTGCTGCATGTACACGCACACTGCTGCATGTGTACACACATACTGCACGTGTAGATACACATTGCTATAAGCGTACACACACACTGTTGCACGTGTGCACAATAGCAAGCGTATGCATACAGCAATGTACACACGCTGAGCTGTGTACACAGAGGCAGGAGTAGCAACACAGTGCAGCAGTGTGTGCAGAGCTGCAGAACACTTCCGGAGCAGCGGAGGCACCGCTGCTCCCCTAACCACAGCTGGACACCACTGGGCAGGTACCTACCGAGGCATTATCTGGTAACTGTCGTAATGTGTCGTTACCATAAGAGTTACTATACCCTTAGGGTAACAGTTACATAAATTGCCCTATAAAAATTGTTTCCCGGTAATTTTGGCTAAGTGAAAGGGAAAAACTGCCTTGATATTGGGCATAGAGGACGATATTGGGGAAACCTCCAATAAGGTAAACACTGAAAACAAGATAAAGCACCAAACTAGGTAAGCAGCCAAAAAGTGGAAGCAAACCTCGGGAGAACCTAAAATAAGTTTAGATCCAAAAGGTAGAAATGAGGTAGATAAACAAACTGTTGAATGGCTCTACACCAAAAGCTAATCATCTGTTACTGATGGCATACCTAACAATCCCTGTAAACTTCGTAAAGATTCATTCATAACTTTCTGACTTATCTTGGTGACAGACAAAGACAAAGATAGACAAACACACAAACTCGACGAAAACATAGCCTCTTTGACGAAGGTAACCATGATCATACGTAGCAACCGTAAACAGAGGCAAGAAAGAAAGAAAGAAAGAAAGAAAGAAAGAAAAAACTTGTATTACCTCATTTGGATGCAGTGCCCAACAAATCAGGGCGTAGCACCCTGAGGTATTCATTCTTATAAGCAACAACCTTAAAGCTAACACATGGGGCAAGAGTTACCATGGATTTGGGAATTTACCAACACAAATAATTTGCCATCATGCAGATGGCTTGGTGCCTCCTGACAATAGGTAATGTCCTCACACTAAGAAACCTATGACAGTGACCTACGACTATTACTAGAGGGTGCAGCCGTCAAAAATGACGGCAAAACTTTTGTGATTGAGCTTTTTATTGCTCTGGTTCCCAGTATAGGTTTTGTTGTATTATAGGTCTCATCCCTGCAGGCCTGATCGTCCATTAGTGAAACGCAAGCTGCACAGCCATGAGTTTTGCGATAGCAAAATATCCCCCTGCACAATACGGTAAGCCCTGGGCATTTCCAGTGAATTCTTTTGACTGAACTATATTTTCTTAGTGCCACTGAACCCTAATAATTAAGCGTTCAGTGTCACTAAGAAAATATAGTTCAGTCAAAAGAATTCACTGGAAATGCCCAGGGCTCACCGTATTGTGGATACCAACTGATTGTTGAACCTCCAGCGTCGAAATTTGGCTGCGATGTAAA
>LQNS02276866.1:13353311-13364107 GCA_001587735.2 Parhyale hawaiensis
GTCACTAAGAAAATATAGTTCAGTCAAAAGAATTCACTGGAAATGCCCAGGGCTCACCGTATTGTGGATACCAACTGATTGTTGAACCTCCAGCGTCGAAATTTGGCTGCGATGTAAATTCAATATAAAAAGGCGTCTGCTCAGCGTAAACATTCAACTACTACGATATCATTCAGCAATGAAAGCGGGGTCCAGAGACCGAAGATCCAGAGCTATATTTGTCACCGGTACCCCGAGTGATGAAATTGTATGGTATCTCAACTTGTTTTTCAGTACATGAATTTTCTCCTATTAAACTCTTAACTGCGTGACGGAGAGACGGACCAACATGGGAGCAAGGGGGGGGGGGAGCAAGCAAGCGACCAACAACTAAGTCTTGTTATTGAGTGGATATATTATAGTTATATGTTATTAACCTGCACCAAGGACGTTATGTTTTGTCGAGTTTGTCTAATCGTCTGTTAGTCTGTCACAAACAAAACTAAAAAAAGCTAGAGCACTCTGAGAGCGCATACCTCCGCCAAGCAAGGCAACGGTAACGAAAAATTCAATTTGGCTTTGAAACCATGTTTTTTCTTTGTATCAGCTCCAAAATATAATCATTTGGGCCCTTTGATGGTATTAACAGTTTGTACAATTTTCGTGAAAATCCGTTCATAACTTTTTTTAAGTTAAGCTGCTAACAAGCATTGTGACAAACATGAGTCAAACATACAAACAAACTTGCCGATCTGCACCAAAATTTAATCATTTATGTCTCTTAACATTACTAACAGTTCCTATAAATTTCATAAAGACCCATTCATAATTGTTTCAGTTATTGTGCTAACAAGCATATAATTAAACAGTGACAAACGAACGAACGAACAGATCACTCCAAAAATTTGGTCAGTTATTCTTCGTAATATACCAAACAACTCACGTAAATTTCATCAAAATCCGTCCATAACTTTTCGAGTTATGGCAGCGAGAAAAATGAGGCAGACAAACAAACAAACAAACAAACAAACTGATGGACGGATCTTCATCAAAAAATACTATTCTGTTCCTTCTAACATACCTAACAATCCTTGTAAATTTCAGCAAAATCAGTCAATAGCTTCTTGAGTTATTTTGGTGACAGACATAGAGATAGACAGACAAAGCCGACGAAAACATAACCTCCTAGGCGGAGGTAATAAAGGACGAATCTTCATGACATGCACCAGAGATTATAAGGCATGTTATAAGGAACAAATTAACTTTAGGTAATGATTCGTTCAACAGTTTGTTTGCTGACCTTTGTTATTGTTGGTAACATAAATCAACAAGTTATGGACGGATCTCCATGAAATTTGCACAAATTGTTAGGTATGTTACAAAAAGCAAATGTCCAAATTTTTGTGATCTGTTTGTTTCATTTTATAAAAGTAAGACAACCCAAACAGTTATGAAGGGATAATCATTAAACTTACAGGAATTATTACAAATGTTGAAAGATGCAAATGACCATCTTTTGGTAATGATCGGTTCATCTGTTGTTTGACTCATGTTTGTCAGAAAAAGTTACGGACGGATCTTGAAGGAAATTACAGAGCTGCTATTACTGACAAAAGGTATAAATGGCAAAATTTGATTATGATAAAAAAGGAGATCCTAGTTGTAGAACCAATTAAAATTTTCGTTAACATTACTTTGCTTGGCGGAGGTATACGCTCTCAGCGTACTGTAATTGTTGAGTAGTTTTAAGCCTCCGTTTCCACAACTAAGGGGATCTAACAGAGGAAGCCTCTGTGGAACCCACGCACGAAGGTGTTCCTACACAGGATCAACGCGCATGGGAACAGTAAGTTGCTAAAGAAGAGGACAAACAGATGAAAAACAACATCAGTAGGAGTATGGAATCGGAAGGAAACAAAGTGCGCACGAAAGACAGACGTCCCGAAGACCTACCGAACGACTAAGACTTTCACTTGCAAAATAATAGTTCCCATTCGCAATAACCGACTTTTATATTTAAATAAGCTTAGCTATAACTTTAGGATAGCAAACAGATGGTGCGCAGCAGCTGGTAACTGCTGCCACATTAGCCACCGTGGGCGTCGACAGGCAGCAGACGGCAGTAAAAAAAGTAGTTCCGGTAGTCCGCGGCAGTATCGCGGAAACTGCGTTACGAGCACAAGGACAGAAACACGAACATACACACACACACACGTGTGGCAGTGACCTCAGCGCAGGCGTGAGGGGGGAAATAGCTCCTCTACCTGTACAACTTTTACCTCCAACTTACTATTATTATCCCAAATAATAACAATGTTTATTTCCATTATTACACTGAATACGTACAGTTTCCGTCTCCACAATCAAAGCAATCTAACAGGAAGAAATAAAGGACATTGGGTGTGACGATAGAAGCGTGGAACCTATGCACGGAGGTATTCCCATCATACCTCCATCTACTCACAATCTACGTAGACGCAGGTAACTCGCTGCAGTTATCAAACTCGAGTAACTATCACAAAATTATTCCTTCAACTAACTCTAAATTTCTGCGTTCTTCATTGTAGTTCTGCTCAGGAGAATTTCATCCTCACTTCCTTCGCTGATGTTTTACTCACTTTGTGCATCAAATGCAAGGAGCTAAACAGCTTTGCTGTGGGAGAAAAATGAAGCTCCATATCCATGCCCCCGCAGAAAGGTACTTCAATGCGAGCACTGCAAAGTTGGCACGGTAACGGCCCCACTGCCGCAAGGCAAATGAATTTCTCTTGCGTAATACTGATGGGAAGAGGGAGGTAGGTAGGAGAGACCAACCAATCAACAGAATGTGTATCATACAGTGAAATTTATTTATTTTGTGTGCTCTTTAAAACAACAGTGGGGGATAAAATGCCACAGTTCACCCTTTTTCGGTTTTGTAGGTATATCGTATTAAAGAAGTAACCAAATATGGTTCCTTGCCCGGTAGAGAGCTCAATCACCAGTAAACTTAGCGCGAAATATGAAGACTGCAATGAGCTTCAATAGACGAGAAGGGAGCCCTACGGCCCATTCACAGATTCGCCAGCGAGTCAACTAGCTGTTAGACCCGTTCAAGAATCTCATTGGTGGAAGTGATGGAGGGAGGGCGGCAGCAGCAGACAAACCGTGTTACTGATATGCGATTGGTGCATACGGCTACTGGCTGCAGCCATACCAGACTCTTTACTGATATGCGATTGGTGCATAAGCGACAGGCTGACAGTCAGAAGCGATACTTGAGCTTCACAGACGAGGCTCCTGGCTCCTTCCTATCTATAGAAGCTCCTTGGAAGACTGTCAGGTTTGGTGCCATCAAGCTGGGAACTTATCCTGGCATGTATCCTGACTACGACTGAGGTGGAGTGGCATATCTGGCCGAGTTACTTTTTGCTACGTCTGAAAAATCTTGCGTACGCAGAAATTAAATCAACTCTGCGACAATTTGTTGCCGCTGCAGTGGGCTGCCGAGGCGGATTGTCGCGCTTAAATCCCCTATTAATTAACCAGTGCCGCACTCCGAGAGAGCAGAGCTCCGCCAAGCGACGCAACGCTAACGAAAATTAATTTCAAACAGGGTCCAGAATCCTGGACTTCCTTGGAACCATCATCTGAGCAGATTACTCTTTTCTTCGTGGTATTCCTAGCACTTCCTGTAAATTTTCATCACCCGCAAAAAAAAATGTGATATGGGTTTGTTCTATAGGCATCTAGGCTATATATTTATATTTATTTTCTACCCAAAAACGGCCATAAGCAATTAGAGCGATAATCACAATCTCCTGTCAACAGTTACATAGGTTGACCTAGATATGGGGTATTCAAAACTGCCTCTTCACTTTCATCCCCCCCCCTCCCGTGAGTGACGGTCTCAGGCCACGAGGCGTTCTGGTCATGACTCATTATTATACATTTTGTTTAACCTCCGTAGCCGCAGCTCAGGCGTTTCAACAGAGAAACTACTTGTGCAGTGTTCAAATACCGCATATTGGGTAGGCGTGGTGGCCACGTGCGCTACTACGGGCAGGGAAATAAGGCGCAATGCATAGTAGGAGACACTCAAGTGGTCGGCCCCTTTTGTGTCCTTCCACACGAGAGAGACTAAAGATGTCCCGCGTACCAGGTCGGCTATCTCGATCGACAGCCCACCTCACGGGACAGAAAGAGGAAAGTAAAGAACCTACCTAACTTCACAAAACTAACCTCGTTAGCAGGGGATGTAGCATCCCCTGCGGAGAAGGCACTCGGGACCCTTGGGTGCGTGATGCCCAAACACATTGTGGCAGGGAAAGGGCCCGCCAGAATATGCCCTGAGGGCAGTTATGACTGCCCTCAGACGGTAACACGGGCAGTCCTCTTGCTAACAGACGGTAACAAAGAGACACGGGCATAAACATAACCTCCTTGAGGAGGAAATGAAATCTAAGATCAAACGCCAGCAGAGCAACAACAATAGCAGAATCGTGACTGCAAGCGTCAAAGGCGGACAGATCGCAGGTCAATGCAAATTCATCGCCGTCATTTCAAACGGCAGGACACAGAAGATGACCACTATTTAACAACTTGCCTTCTGAAAATATCGAATCCAAACGATTTTTGAAAGCTGCGTTCAGTAGACAACATCAACGAAATCTTTCACTGGGTTGAAAAAAAAATAACTTCATTCCTGTTGGATTTGGAGCTGTTCCTATTTCCTTTTCTGTTCGCAGTGACAGAGATTGGACACACAGCTTTGTCGTATGGGAACATAGGTCCCATGGGGGGGGGGGGCGCATGAACCCCTCAAGCAGGGGCTCCCAAAACGGGGAGCATCTACCCCCCATAGGCGTGCGAGAGCACCTTTTCAGAGGTACAAAATACTGTTTTGTTTCTGAGTCATTTACAGATTAACTTGACTTTGTGGCACCAAAGTTAGTATAAATTTCATTTGTCATCATCATATGGGTAGATACTTAATTTGGTAACGGGGGTGCGAGAACAGGTAAGAAAATCTCTAGGGGTACCAGACATAGCAAAGAGTGGGTACCTACCACTGAGCTAGAGTGCGAGGCGCATCATGAGAATTTCTGATATCAGCACTACTGGCTGTGACCTGAAGAAGTCCCACAGGACTGAAGTGTCCTCATTCAATTATGCCAGGACGCGTAAACTGACTAGGAAGTGTGGTAGCTGATATACTCCCGCCAGACAGCACGTTTATGAACTGCCAGCGCTAGCAGCTTCACCAAGACTCCTGTTGCCTCCTCCCCCCCCCCAATCCCGTATCAATGATACCCGATTTTCCCCTGACATTGAAGGCGTAACAGATGGAGGGACGCATGGAGTTAAAAGCGGAATAATGTTATGGACGTGTAAAGACACTGGAAGTCTGCGGCTACTGCCGATGCCACACGCTAGTCAAAAGAACGAGTATCGTCATCTTTTCGTCCGAATGCGCTGATGCGCCCATTTAAATAGCACACACTCGTAAAGAATTTTGAGTTATAAATCAATCCAGTTATAATGATATGTCCGAAAGTTAACGAACAACACGTGCGCAGTAAACAGAACTGACGGTACACATTTTGCACCATTTCTTGGTAATCTCAACATCCCGTTCGGACGAAAGTATGACGCTACTCGTTCTTTTGACTAGCGTGTGCCATCACCAGAAGAAAAGTACCCTCGAAACGTTCTCCAAGTTTTAAAATTTAAATGTTTTAATTAAGAAGCAAAATGAATCACAGTGATGGTTGAAGTTCCTCCCATCCAGAGTCGGAGGTTCTTGGAAGTTGAAATCTCCCAAATCTAATACTGAAAGTATAACGTCCAGACAGAAGGATAGATGGATGGATAGACGCGCGTATGAAAAAAATTACAAGCAGGAAAATATTAGAAAAAAATTAATATTAATAAAAAATTTTATCTGACGAAACAAAAAATGGCGTATAAGCTACGTAGGCATGTTATCCATGATATTTTTGCGGCCTACGTAGCTATGCTGGATACCAAGGATGATTAGACTATACAAGGTTAAGTCACGGGGCGGGGCCAAGCTGCTGTGCACCATGGGTAATGAGGCTTGTGACGTCACAAAATTCAAGTACGGTAATACGCAGCTATTTTACATTGTTTCTCCATCATTTCATTTGGACCTCCAGAGTGTCCTACAATCTTTATAGTTGTACAGAAATATGTATCAAAGCATCTACGAACCTTTTTAACTTTCTGAAGGATAAAATATTGAAAGAACGTTGGTTAAAAGGCTGTGAAAGGAGCAGATGAATTGAATCCGGCAAATGCCCGCATGTGTCATGAGCACTTTTGGAGCCAAGTTTACGTCTTTAAAAATGCAATCAATAAAGAGAGTTTTATCGAATGTAATTTGGCATTCTGAGGATTGAATCATATGACTGAAAACCTTCATGTTTTAGATTTATTCTTGTCTTCTACCAATGACCTACTTTCCTCTATAATGTCACACCGCTGCAAGAAAAATGGTTCAGTTCAGTATGATGAAACGGATAGAAGAAAGTTTTACCAAAATTAGTTTGGAAAATATTAAAGCATCAGGGAAACAAATTACTTTCCTTCCGGCGAAGCAACATGAAAGCAAAAAAGTTTATACATAATACGCGGAAGCCTTATAATTGCTCGATAAAATTAGAAAAAAAACATCATCTACTTATACGCTGCGCGCGTTACAGCAGTACAAGTAAGTGTCGCGTCCGACTCGCGTTAACTAACTTGGAAAAAATTACCTAACCGTATTCACCACTAATAAACTGTCTTTCGGAACGTTGTTGTTGAAACTGGCGAATGTTAATCCATAATTTTTGCAACGATGCGGTAGTTTTCACAGTTAGAAGAGGAGGATCTGTTAACGACGCGTACGCGACGGCACAGCTTAGGGCCGCATATTACAGACAGTCTCCGAAATAATAATGACAAAATCTTATCCATCAGAAAGCTAAAAAAGTTCGTAGATGCTTTGATACATATTTTTATGCAACTATAAAGATTGTAAGACATTTAGGACACTCTGGAGGCCCAAATGAAATGGAGAAACAATGTAAAATAGCTGCGTATTACCGTACTTTAATTTTGTGACGTCACAAGCCTCGTTATCCATGGTGCACCCAGCTTGGCCCCGCCCCGTGGGTTAGCCTTGTATAGTCTCATCATCCTTGACTGGATACCGTAGCTTACTTTCTTCTGCTTTCAAAACTAAAATAATAATCCAATGCGTATTAACGTATAACTGATCGCGTACGTATATACCTAATTTATTTTATTCCGGGTCTCTCTAGAGTTCAAAAGCAGAAATTTACCCTGAATATCCTCTTAGTTATACCACTGAGACTATAGCTACTTCACTTTCTTCTCAGGGCAAACGTTATTCTGCACACGAGACGCAACGTGAGTAAAAGGCCAACACATGAAAGGGAAAACAATTTTAATCGCGGAAGAACCATAAAGAAGCGCGGGGCTGGAGCTCAAGTAATGCATTTCAATGATGGCGAGGGTGCTATGGTCAGCGGAAAATGACTTGATATCTACGGAAGCTCAGATAGAGTCTGTAAATTTTGATGTTTCAAACGTGCGGGGTTCTTGGAGACATTTGACAAGTGCGGGGTTCTTGGAGACATTTGACAAGTGCGGGGTTCTTGGAGACATTTGACATGTGCGGGGTTCTTGGAAACATTTGACAAGCGCGGGGTTCTCGGAGACATTTGACAAGTGCGGGGTTCTTGGAGACATTTGATAAGTGCAGGATTCTTGGAGACATTTGACAAGTGCGGGGTTCTTGGAGACCACTGACGAGAAGTGCGGGCTTCGTGGATACATTTGAAGAGAACGAGTTTCTTGGAGACATTTGACAAGTGCGGGGTTCGCGGACACATTTGACGAGTGCAGGGTTTTTGGAGACATTTGACAAGTGCGGGGTTCTTGGAAACCTTCGACAAGTGAGGGGTTCTTGGAAACATTTGACAAGCGCGGGGTTTTCGGAGACCTTTGACAAGTGCGGGGTTCATGAAGAGGTACGGTACGGTAGCTAGATCAGAATTAACCCTTCACCGAGCATGCCAACAACCGCCCGGCAGATTTAGAATTATGATAGTAAACTTATATGATCACTTGCTGGAGAAAGAGTTGACAAAAAACAACTCAAACAGCAACGGCTTAGAAATTATGTTTTTAAACCTCAATGTAGGAATAGCGTACCCAAGTCGTGATGGATTAGTTCAGATAAACAACCATCAGAAACTCAGAAAGACGAAAAAATCACTCTATAGAATATTTGAAAGACGAGATACTGAATATAGTTCCAGCCTCTGTCTCCAAATGAAAGACGAGTTACTGAATATAGTTCCGGCCTCTGCCTCCCTATCAAAGGGCATGTAATAAGGGATGAAGCAAAGGACGTACAGCATGTCGAGAGAAACGTGTAACCTATGGACGATACGAGGGGTTCCCACACAGGATCACCGCCCAAGGAAACACAAAGTGATGAGCAGAAGTAGGGGACAAGAAAGGAAGCAAAGCTGGGCACACAAGATAGACGTCTCGAAGGCCTAGTTAAAAATAAGGTAAACTATGGGGTTCCCCAGGAGGCGCTGCTTCTATGACACAGGAGGGGAAGAATTTACGGAGGTCGATGAAAATTGGGTACAGGCCCTATCATCTACATGATTATTATTATTATATTTCTAGTTTGAAGCCTCCCTACCCAGAGAGGAAGAAAGAAGGGCTATAATGAATGCCAAGAGAAGCGTGGATGCCATGCATGAGTCAACGCGAATGGGAACGGCATGTTGGGAAAGAAGAGGAAGAACAGAACAAAGCATCATCAGCAGGAGTATGAGAAAGGAAAGATGAAAAATGGGCACGAGAGACGTACGTCCCAAAGGCCTAGCTTGGCCTAAGGTAACCTAGACATTATACAATACCCTGGGGGCGCTGCTCCCCATAACGTAGGGTGAGCGAACCTAATTTACCTACCCTATT
Organism: Parhyale hawaiensis; assembly: GCA_001587735.2. Taxonomy (NCBI): domain Eukaryota; kingdom Metazoa; phylum Arthropoda; class Malacostraca; order Amphipoda; family Hyalidae; genus Parhyale; species Parhyale hawaiensis. Next base: position 13,362,297 of record LQNS02276866.1, read on the forward strand.
GCCCATCCTATGCCCCCCTGCCCCCGCCCCTCATGAGAGGGCCTATCATCAAAAAACGTTAGGTCCAGTTAGGTAATGAGGTGTAGACCCCCTCTCCCCCATCATTAGGCAACGTTAGGCTTGGCAAAGTTTGTTCATTTAAAAATGAAAATAATAATTCAGCATTTTTGATCGGTAGATTTTAGTATAGTTAAAAAGGATTAGGTTAGATTCACTTCAGCTAGAGTAAGTGCATCACCTAACTAATAGGCACACCTATTATATGCACCTCATACCTACTTATTATACCGCCGGTAGGTACCATTTCAATATAGGGCTGCGAGAAAAATAGAAAACTTGAAAAGACCACAAACTAAGAAACGTTCCTCAGCGTAATCAATGAGCTCGAGATTTGGACGGAGGGCCGAGCAGCTCAGCAAGATAAGCTACACAGCAGTGCAGCATCCGGTGCAGCAGCAGCTGTACTGCGCAGGTGCGGCACAGTTGTGCAGCAGCAGCAGCAGCAGCAGCACCACTATCTCGGTCTCTCTCGCAAAAAGACAAAAATATCATAATAACCACCGAGCGCTTGTTTACTTATCTATTCATTAAAATAGTGATTTAAATATTCAATATTTTATTTTTCAATCATTTACACAAAGAATTCAGCAAGAAATCATTTATTTATGTATATAATTTATTTTATTTTTCTTCAATTATTCAATCATTTATCAACGAAGGCCTATGCATGTATTTATTCATTTTTACCTATTCAGTTAGTTACTTATTGAATTATAGCATTGATTTAATTAGAATACAAGCTATTCAGAGAGTTAAAAGCAATTTTCTTATCATCTAGCCTATGCAGGCTCTATTTCCGATACTGATCCTACCCTATGTAGTGGGAACATGTTAGTCGAGATATGTACCAGATATGGTACAGCAGCAGCAGCAGCATGGGTGTGTACCATACATGGTAGGTACCGTACTACAGTAGCAGCATGGGTGTGTACCATACATGGTACTACAGCAGCATGGGTGTGTACCATACATGGTACTACAGCAGCATGGGTGTGTACCATACATGGTACTACAGCAGCATGGGTGTGTACCATACATGGTACTACAGCAGCAGTATGGGTGTGTACCATACATGGTACTACAGCAGCATGGGTGTGTACCATACATGGTACTACAGCAGCAGCAGGAATGCGCACCATATACAGTGGGGGAATAAATATTCGTACACCATGAAATTGTTCATTTAAAAAAATCTAGCAAACCACAAACAAATATACTGATACTGTATTTTGTATGTTTGCTTAAACAATACACACGCAACAACAAAACAAGTAAATTCCTATATAACAGAAATTATATAACAATATATTTTCAGTTGAAAAAAGTACTCGCACAATACAAAAATAAAAAGTGATTTTAAAACAACATTTAATACTTTGTGGCGTAACCTTTGATCAGTTCAACGGCCATTAATCTCATTCTATTCTTTTTTACCAAGCCTCGACAGGTTTCTTAAGGGAGTTTAGCCCATTCTTCCTTGCAGATTTCTTTGAGTTATGCAATGGACTTCGGCCTCCTCGCATTAATGTTTAGTTTCAGAATCGCCACAAATTTTATATCGGATTCAAATCCGAAAACTGGCTTGGCCATTCTAGTTGCTGTACATTCTCAGTGAACATTATCGTGGATTTCGCCGCATGTCGTTGTCCTGCTGAAAAACGAATTCTTACGGTAGCCCGAGTTTTTGAACTGATGCATGCAAATGATCCTTCAATATGTTGTGATGCATGTGAGCATTCATTCTCCCTTCA
>LQNS02276866.1:13462204-13473568 GCA_001587735.2 Parhyale hawaiensis
GAGGGGCCCGCGGGCTCAGCCCCGAATCCACGGATGCGTTGCGCTCGAAGTGCTTCGCTCTTTTCGACACGATCTGCAGTTGCTTAATTCGGTCGTTATCGCCCACCCACGCCAGAGGGAAGGACTTCACGCTGGGAGATGAGAGGGACGTCAGGCTACCGGAACTGCCCCCAACGGACCCGGAGGTTACAGAGTCAGGGGCTGGGAGGTTTTCGTTAATACGAGGGAGGTTCGTAACGAAGGACTTCGATTGCTTGGGGCTTTGGGAGCCCTCGTTTGTGTAGGGTTTTGGGATGGAATTCATTACCAGGGGCCGCGCATTGCTGGGGACCACCTCCGTGTCGCTCTGCCCCGAGGCGGCGGTACTGACGGAGGCAGTGACGGTGGTGGAGGCGGCGGGGGCTACAGCATCCGCCACCGTGCTGGCGGCGGTATCGGCTCGAGAAGTGGCGGCGGTCTTCGCCTCAAGCTCAGCCTTGGCTTTTCGTCTACGGGCGGCTGCGATCTTGCTATTGGCAACGAACGTGAGGGCCTTGCTGATCACCCCCGGTGAGGGCGGCGCGTGGGTGCAGGGCGGCGGCCATATTTGCTGACTCAACTTCTGAGGGAAGACATGGTAGTCCCGGTGGACGGACGTGGGCGGCCAGACCGACTCTGCGGGCCGGCGCAAAAACTCTTCCTTTTTCACTAACGTCTTTTTTAGTCTCTCCGCCGTTCTGTCGGCGGTCGGATCACTCGCAAGGCTTCCTACGCTGCTGCAGAGATCCCCATAACCTGTACCAGTTGCGTCCTGCACGGCAGCTGAGGCCCGAGGAACTGCAGGAGGCAATGAAGAAGGCCCCGACGGAGGCATGCCAACCTCTTCGTATATATGGGCGTCTAGAAGCGATTGTCCGCTGTCTGTGGAACTGAGAGCCGCTGGTCTGGAGAACGGCGGAGCCTGCGGCAGGAAACTGCTACTTAAACTAATGTCTTTGGCGAGTCTGCTGACCTGCCCGCACCGGGAGGCGGGCGGCAGGGAGTTCTGTAGGGTGTACACCGCCTGCTTCCTGTCCATGATGGGCAGTGATTTCGTTGTTGGTGGCGTCTTTTTGTCGCGCTTGAAACTGCTCTTGGTGGGGAGTTTGGCCACGGGCAAGCTGCTCTTTCTGCTGCTGTCGTAGACGGTGGGCAGTTTGGACTGAGGGAGGCTCGTCTTGTGGAAGACGGAGGGCGCGTCAAGGCCCCTGGCAGAGGAGTGAGAATAGTGGGCCCCGGGCAGGCCAGCAGCCCCTTGTAGGGCCTGCAGCTCGGACACGGCGGCGATGCGTTCGCTGATGCAGAGCTGCGCCCGACGGGCGGCGGGGTCAGTCCGTGGGCCCGTCCCGCCACCGTTGCCGGGGGCATAAGGCAGGTTCTGCAACTCGTTATAACTAAAGGAAGGATGAACAGTCCCGATACCCTGCGACCCGATGTTGCTCGAGGAGGGCAATGGCGCCCCAGCGGGACGATGAGGCGAGGGCATCGTTGGCAATGGGACCAAGTTTTGAGAAATGCTCAGCTGACCATCGGGGGAATATCGGGCCGCACCCTCCTCGATGGGGAGTACCCGAAGAGTTAGTGAGGTGGGGGGCAGCGGGAATAGCGCAGACGGCACCGTGATGAAGTGACTGGCGGGCGGCTGCTGGGGGGCACGGACAGGGGGCGTCGTCACAGGAGGGACAGTCTCCGGCGTGAGACGCGGCATGTAGCCACCGTCGGGGACGGAGTCTGAGGGTCCAGATAAGGCGGACGGAGGGTACCCCGAGGACGGGGTGGACGGCGCCGATGACAAGCGCGAGTGGGTCCACCTCGACGGATCCTCCAAGGGCCCGGCCGGCAGCAGTAGACTGTGAGGAGGCTGGCAGCTGTCGCGCTGCGTCAGGCCAAATGGCTGGTCGGTGAAGGTGGCCAACACACCTGACGGCAGAGCTGCTGAGGCGGTGGTAGGGTCGGCAGGAGGCAGGCACAGGGCCGCACTGCCGGGCATGCNGCTGGCAGCTGTCGCGCTGCGTCAGGCCAAATGGCTGGTCGGTGAAGGTGGCCAACACACCTGACGGCAGAGCTGCTGAGGCGGTGGTAGGGTCGGCAGGAGGCAGGCACAGGGCCGCACTGCCGGGCATGCTAGGGCTCAGGTTGCTCGCAGGATGGTAGGCCGTATCGCCGAACACCTGCACATACCTTTTCAGTATTAGTAGAACACAGATTCGACCATACGCTAGTTTAACGCCTAATCACCCAATACACACAAGCAATTCCTGAACCAAATCCAGCACGCTTTCATCTGCGTTGACAAGAAGTGTCAGTCTCGACGCGCTCGTTCAGTACGAGCGTGGCGAGACGGGTGTTTCCATAGTCACACGGGAAGGCGTGCTGGTTACAGGTCTCCATTTCTCTCAGTGTACTTTATAAAAATCGTTCATGTGCCATCAAGTTGAGATTAACATACGAGTATATACCGGTATTAGACTAAATTAACCCTTTCTCTCATAGCGTGGTGCTAATAGTACTAATCGGACATGAAAGGCAACCCAATTCATATGCGGAAAGGTTAACCCTATTCCCGCTGCCAGTCATAGGGATCGCACTATTCTAGAAATGCCAAAAACAACAGGCGCTCGGTGTACAGAACAGTTTTGGAACCCTGAACGTCTGGCTGCGGTCGGTTCCTTTACGCTCCACAGCGGCGGTTCTCATGCAATGCTCCGCGAGAAACCTAACATAATACGAACAATATACCTCGTCTTTGTTCAAGGCCGACAAATTTCAACCATAGGTAGAAAAACTCAAATCGATTTTCATGAATGATAAAATGCCCGAAACTCCTTAGTTTTCGAGTTATAATAACCTAGAGAAATTTACAACTGTAAGTATTTTACTACGAGTGCGCCAATGTTAGCGTTAAGTTTGATCGTTCAGCACATTTTCCGACCACATTCCTGCCCATGCATTAACACTGTATCGATGTTGATGATTATTTGGGCGAATAACATGAGGATTATTAGGCTTGAGTCACATCATTATTATTGTCAATGGTAAAAACTCCTTCGCAAGTAAAATACGCACAACTAAAATACACTCGTGCGGGGAGTCCCTTCCGTGGCCCTCCACACGGGAGCAGGTAGGAGAAGGGTCGCTGACCACCATTCGGCGGCCCACCTCGCGGAACAGAAGAGGAAATATAGAGGACCTACCCAACTCTACTGAACTAACCTTCTCAGCAGGAACTGTGGCCAGATGCTACATCCCCTGCGGAGAAGGCACTCGGGACCCTTGGGTGCGTGACGCCTAAACATATTGAGGCAGGGAAAGGGTCGGCCAGAATATACCCCTGAGGGCGGGTCATCCAAAAAATAAACAATTTTGTAATATGACCATCTCAGTTTTTGAAAAAATAGACTGGTTTTTGTTAGCTGACAGTTAGCTGACCCGGGCCTGTGCTTTAGGAGGACTTCGCCAAGGCCACTGAAAGGGACTACGCCGGGTCTGGGATGGCGAATAAGGCCCGAGTTGGACGGGATTTCCATCAGGGACTGACGGGAACTGAGATAGCTTTGGCCGGAGGCGGCGTCACAGAAACGGACTTGGCCGAGGCAGGGGTTGATATAACAGGCCAGGGAGGCAAAAAACAGGCCGGAGTTGGTCGGGGCCCCAGTCGGTCAATAATTACAATATGCCTCGTAAAAAAATCCAGATTATTTAAAAAAGTGGAGACCGTCGACGAGAAAAATTAATTGCTTAAATATATGGCATGATACTAATCCTTGAAAATAAGGTAGTCGGTGGGTGAGAGGTCGGGAGATGAAGAATATGGGGCATGTGGTGTAAAGTCTAGCATATTCAGTCGTTGTCTCCGCACTACCACATTGGCAACATGTGGCCGGGCATCATCATAATGAGGTAGAATGGAACTACGACGTATCACTACTGTAGGTTGTATTTTCATAGGTAAGTATACTACATATACATTTCTTATAGTTGGTTGAGGTAAACCTGATGTTCCGATGAGCCTTGTGTAGTTAACAAGCACCACAATTGTACAAGTTAGTTTAAGGCTCCCTAATCGAGCACAAACTAGCTATTCCATAAAAGGAAGAGGAAGAGACACGCAGTACGCCAAGGGAAACGTGGAACTTACGCATGGTGTTCTCACATGGGATCAACGCGCAAGGGAACATCAAGTAGGGCTAGAGAAGAAGAGGAAGAACAGCATAAAGATCATCAGTAGAAGTACAAATGATGGAATCAAGTAAAATGGGCACGGAGGGAAGCGGCCCTAAAATCTTAGTCATTGTTAAGGGAAGACATGGAAGTCCTGACAGTGGGGGGGGGGGGGGGGCGCTGTGTTCCATGGCATAAGATAAGCGAACCAAAATAACTCCACCATGCAGCATATGGCCCATCTTAAGCTCCCTGAGGGGCTGCAAGACACCAACAGATAACTAAAACTCGTACAAGAGAAGACAAAATGGATTTCTTCAAATGCCATTTCAAAATAAAGCGTTTTAATAGTCTTAAATTTCGAGTAAATTGCTTGACAAACGAGAGACTTCTACAGCATACGCTCCAAGCGGACAGCAGGTGTTTTCCGATACCAGCACCGGTACCGCACGTCGGGGAAGAAGAGGAGTAACACACTGCGGGCTGTCAGTAGAAGCATGAAAAAATAGCAGCACTGTCAAAACAAAAATTGAAATAAAAGTGAGTGACAAATGACTAACACGAAGCATTTAGCACGAGCGTATAGGTTACTACTGCAAGACCACGCACCTGCTGCAGAAAGTCTCCAGATGCAGGTAGCAGGAGGAGGTGCACGCAGTCGCCACTGTGCCGGATGAGGGACACCACCGCCTGGAAGCTCAGGGGCCTGTGCAGTATCACCTGCCCCTGTACAGCTGCCACACGGTCGCCTGCGCACATGCACACAGGTTAGGGTAAAGTCAACTTGACCGCACCGCCACATGCAGTTGTTCGTGCTGCAGATAACTGCCTTCAGGCCCAAAGGGAATGCACAGCTACAGTCGATCACAGATTGTCAGAGTTTTGTGTCAGGGATGGAAGGCTCGTACGACAGCTACCCCCCACCATCTGGATCTTTGGTTACGCAATAACATCTGAATGCGGGAAGTGTCGACTCAGCGCGCCGAACACTGCTAGAGCTGGGCTTTATTGGCAAACAGGCTCGGTCTCTGCTAACAGCCAGCCAGTGAGCCGTCCGTACAAATCGCACATATGCGAGAACAACGTCATGTATAACTCAAAAATGGGAAATTTGAATTATGACAACCATGAGATTGCCCGATTCCTGCTCTATATTGTGGCAAAAACGTCATATTTCTACCTGAAAAACTACCCAGTAGATGGCGGTAAATGTCACTATTGCGCCGGTCTAGATGTTACCAACCCTTGGTGTCAACAATGGCATATCTCAGTTCCTGTTCAGCTGTCGTGAGGGAAGGCGCTGTGTGTTGTCAAGAAAAATGTCATATTTTGTTATGAGTCAGTAATGGTCATATTGTGGCTGTTTAATATCAAAAACCTCTGTCCTGTAAAATTGCCTTTTTTTGAGTTATGACGTTGTTCTCGCATATGAGCGAAATGTACTTCGCTTAGTTATGTACCCGTCAGCAGTTAGTCGACGATTCATGAACATATGGAATAGACATCGCTCGAACGTTGTCGCAGCAAAGACAGTCAACACGTTCAAAAATCGTCGAGACAAACACTTGGAACACCACACCCCAAAAATTCAAACTCCTCTGAGACCGAACAACTAACTCCTAATGCATAACTCCTTTACCAGAGGCCGCTTTGTTCCGTCGTCTTTCTTTCCCCATCCGACTAAACGATTCAGAGCTCCTGCAGATCTGCTCAACTTCTCAAGCTGCAACCAACACCTCCTTGGCTGCCGTATTCCGTTCAAATATCTTACTTTTTTGGTACATAAAACGGCAATAGCCCATAGAGGGACAGAGCGCAAGTCTCAGCATATCTCTGGAAATGGGCCAATTGGTCCGTTTATTGCCAGCTGATGTATCTAATCTAAATACAGTGTTGAGCAAATCATGAATACAGCACTGTCTGCAATAATATCCACCTTACGTTATACAATATTGGATAATACGTATCAGTTTTTCAGCATTTATGCCTCTAGTCAGTGCTGCGGAACTCAGACGAGGAAAGGAAGAAACACGTAGCAAGTTAAGGCAAATAGTGATCCCCTGCGGTGCGGGGGTCCCACACAACACCCACCTCGAACTATGCCCGCGTCAGCAGCAGCAGACAGAGGGCGCACGTTCAGCACAAAGATGGTGTCCAGCAGAGGGGCCCCCGGTGTGTCCTGTGGATGGAGATGCAGTATTAAGGCCAGCCGTAGTTAACCCATTAGTTGCTAATTACGGAAATATCCATCTGTGCCCGAAAAGGGATACAAGATATTCATGCCGTAGGCGGGGACTGCTATTGGTAGTGGTGTGGGTGTTCGCACTGGGCCCCCCCCCCCCGCCAGAGGTGAGGTCGATAAGAGCTGAGCTCAGTGCAAGTCAGAGTTGTCGAGTGATCCTCGCTCTGCTCGGGTGGTGGGTTTCAGCAAAGACACTTTAATACTGATATTATTTTATGTTTTTGCCGCAGCTTGTCTATTCCTCTACTTATCTTTCTGGTTGTTAGCAATCTAAAACAAAAAGTTACGTGCGGATCTTCATGAAATTTACAGACAGTAACTGGTAGGAATGTCACAAGGAAGAGACGAGTCAGTTTTGGTGATGATCCTTCAGTCCGTTCATCACTTTGCCTTTGTATTTCAGCGATATAACTTCAAAAGAAATGCAGGGATATTCACGAAACGCGTAGGAATTATTAGGAATATCACGAAGTATTAAATTTTGGGATGATCCAGAAGACATCATATATATATATATATATTCTAGACAGTTTTGAAATTTAACTTTGCTTGGCAGGGGTCTGCGCTCTCGGAGCGCTTCCCTAACGCTAAGTATCCACTTGCAACTTAGAATCAACTCAATCCGAATACCTAGCCCTGGCAGTGACTTCAATATGACGTCTACAAACATGGCGTTCCAATTACTAAAAATATAAAGTTCTTACAAATTTAAACAGCTCAACATTAAAATCAATAGCTGAAAGGTCGCCATTGGTACGTGCAACTGCAAGACTTGCAGTATTAGCTCAGGTTGTCAATACGTTTTGGACAGTTAAATTTTGCGCAGGGAAAGCCGTGACGCGACAATGTAAACTGATTAGTTGAGCTGGTTCTAAGGTGCTAGCGCTAACGAAAATCAAACGTGGGCAGTCCCCTTAATTATAATTTATATCTATAAGTACAATGTGAAAATTTCCGCCTCCGCTTCAAAAAGAACGTCCGGTCGGCATTCTCTGTCGTAATGGCGCGTGCTTAGGCGAGACTGTGTCAGGCGGTAGCGTGAGGACATTCGCACGATCATCGGAAGGTTGTCAAGCCGCAACCGTTCACCTCACAGACGGTAACGTCAGGCGTTTCGGGTATCATGAAAGAAAAACCCTCGTGTGAAATCGCCTTAATGCGTTGTCGCGAATTAAATCCTCAAGTAGACCTTCCTTGGGCAAACGACGCGAGTTTCGTAACAAAGTAGCCTAGTTAGCTGCATGCTTTTGTGTAAAAGGAAACTGCCTTAAGTTAGGCAGTACGCTCTCGGTGACAGTAGGCTACTAGACGTTAGGTAAGTGAGATCAGGTTCATTTAGGGAGGGATAGCCTCTGCCTTTCAAGTATCGAAACTCAAAGTTTTACAAAAGTAGCTGGCTAATGGTTTGCGACGGTTGTAATGGCGAAGCGCGAAGCTCATGTTCAAAGCATTATTGTGTATTATTATTATTAAATCACACCAGACTGGCAACGTGGGAACGGAGAAGCTCCATGAGGTCAACAAACCCCCACGCAACCAGCCCAGCGGGTGAAGAAAAAAAATGGAAAAAAAAAAATCCGAGATCACAGAATAGATAGCTCTATGCACAGATCGTTTAAAGCTGCCAATACCCCGTACGGTATAGCAAAAGAAGACCCTCTATTTTTACGATATGAATTAGTAAATACTGAAAAAATTACACGCGCTGCCACCTTTAAAAGTGAACCAATGTTTAAATTCTCTGGAATACACACGACACACCTCCTCTAAACAATAATGGCAATGTAATAGAATTCCTCAGAAAATGACTCCCAAACTAGAGAAAAATGCTGGAAGGGGGATCCCCGAAACTGGAAAAATCCTGAAAAAGGTAAACAGTACAGCGGCATACGTCAGCTACGTCGTGCACTGGGCAAGTTTTTGCCAACTCAATTTCAGGAGTTGAACAGAAGCTACCGAATTGTGAGAGAGAAAATTCTGCACATCACGGGACAAAGTTGACAAGTGGCGCCATCTGTATTTAGGCAATTTACGGCGATCTTTTCAGTAATATTTACATCTAATAATGATAAGCGTAGTTTAGGGTGCGGAAAACCATTTGTCACTAGCCTAGGCCCTATACTAATAAACGGCAATTCTTTACAGACATTTTACTTTCGCCATTTATGGTCAGATGGTTACGAAACTCACACAGTATTCGTAAAATTGAATTTCAAGCACATTAATTCCTGATAATTTTTCAATATTCGCAATAGTTTTTAAGAAATGTTGATATGTTACCCTCTTGTTTATGAACAACTGCGTGAAATAATCACGCAATAATTAATATTTGAGCTTAATGGCTTAAAGTATATATAGGCGGGTGCAGAATCTTCTCTTCTGCGACTTCTTCATTGATCATTAATCGTGCTCGCATCCTTAGATCTTATCTTCTCTGACTCGCCGTTTCTCCATGTTCCCGCTCACGCTCATCAGCAGCTCTTATTCCCTCCTTTAACCTCTCAACTTCAAGTCTTTCGTGACATTGTCGCATGGCCGCTTCATCCCTCTCCATTGGTGGCACGTCTTTGTTCTCAAGACTGTAGGGATCTCGTTCTTCTTTAACGTTCCCAATCCTCCAGTCTTCTACTTCTTGAACGTTCGTGTTCCATAGTGAGAGGCAAAAGTAAACTCTTGAGTAAAACGCTGCTATAAACTTGGATGCGACCCCGGTCCGCTTCTATGCAATGTGGGCGCACCGTAGCCAATATTCCGTAAAGTTTTCAAAACTCAATAGCAATTTGCTTCATTGAGGTGCTGAAATTTTTGCTTATGATGAGAAAACTGCTTTGTCAGAGAAAAACAGCAAACTAAAAGAAATAATTTTCTACTGTCCGTGAAAAATCATTGCATCGTGACCGCTCCGTTGATCATCTGCCGAATTTATACGTCGTGACCCCGAAAGAAAAAAAAGTTATAGAAAGGGATTCCAGAAGCTACGTATATATTGTTTCGATTTCAAAAAGTGTTTCAAGAAAAATTGCATTCAAATAAAGGGTTTCGCCATCTTCTGCAACCTGGTCATCGATCTCTATGAAAACGTAACTCGATTGCAAAATCTACAACCTGGCCTATTTTTCGCCTGTTTCCTTAAAAGCGGACACGAAATATACACGCGAAGAGTTTTTATTATTTCAGGACAACAACGCCTTAGTGACATCTTAGTCAGTTTACCGGTGACTAGTGTAGAGCGCAAATGTATAGCTAGCAATGTTTGTTAGCACTGTAAGCGAGCTTCAGGAGTTCATAGCTATTTGCAGGACAAAAAGTTGATAATTATTATTTCATCGAAGTACTTCAGAAAGTCTACCTTCCATGCTAAGGTACGTTTCTGTATTTACGCCTTTTTTGTTAGTTATAGTCTGATTGTATGAAACTCGCACAGTAGGTACCTGTACATAAAATTAAATTTATCGAACATTTTATCATTTGTTTTTCTTTAATTTAGGTTACATTAAGTTTGGTTAGGTTACATTAGATAAGGGCTTTAGCGGTTACTAACAAACTATTGCGAAAATCAAACAATTATCACGTATAAAATGTTCTTTGAATTCAATTTTATGTATACTGTACCTACAAGTTACATAACAATCTGACCATAAATAACGAAAAAATAAAATGTAGTCTCTAAAGTAAAAAAAAATTCCTAATAAACCTTTAGAATCGAGAAGATCTTAAAATAAATTGTTCCGACAACGCTATTAAAGTAGATCCGACATATTACGAACTTCTAGCGGCAGCTCTGTAAACAAATACGCAAATGAGGTTTTCGTTACTCAAACGAAACCCCGTAAATAGTTTTTCGGCTACAACGTGGCTCTTACTCATTTCGGTTAGGCAGGCAAGGGACTGGTTCTGCTAATATCCTTCGAGTAATTTATAAAAAACCGTGTACCCATGTAACCCCCCGTGGGTCCTGACTGTTACGAATTATCTGTTGGCGTTTTGGTGCAAAGTCTGATGAAATAATGCACGTCCTTGCATATTACAAGAAGTTTGATATTTACTGACACAGCTGGATGACTAAACTTTTGCCCGTATTTTTTTTTTAGATCAAGTTGGAACTTTCACAAGCATTTCTTTAGGTTATCACTACGAAACAAGATAAACAGTTCGCTCAAAAATGTCTGCCAATCAAAGTTATAAGCCGAATCATGTGCAAGCTGGCAAGGTCGTCGACATCGCGAGGGAGGGACCTTCAGGTGTTCAAGTCGACAGTCATGAATGTCAAGACGTTAATCAATGCTAGTCAGGGTCTTGTATGCTTCAGTACTTCACCTTCCGGCTTCAGTCACTCCTGCTACCGGTTATAGTTCTTCCGGATTTTGAACTGGTTGTTCTTGGGCTTACCGTGTTAAAGTTTCTATAGGTCCTGAGAGCCCTGAAGCCGCCAGACGGGCCAAAGAATTATAAAAAAAAAAAAACTTGTCGTCAAAGAACTTGAAGATAATAGACGTACGGAGTATTGGTATCAGAGTGCTGGGAGGTGGTTGGAGTGTACCAGGGCCACCTCCAAGAAAGTGCAAATTTCCTGAGACGAGAAGCTCTTCGTCATGGACACAGTGGGCAACAATCAAGACGACAGATACATCTCTGACCTCCCCGTCAGCTTGGTAAACCTCGCAATGAAGTTCAACTCCGGTTTTGCTTTCAGATCCTCTGAAGTGCACCGCCTTCTTCTTGACCTAGACCCATATGGGGGCACAGATCCATCGGGTATGTTTCCTTTCTTTCTTCGGAGGGTGGCTGGTGTGCTCGCAGCCCCGCTTGCTTCCGTTTTCCGTCGAATGTTGCCGCTGGGCTCTTTTCCGGAGTGCTGGCGTGTTGCCCATGTGACGCCTGTTCCGAAGGGCTCTGTTTCATCCCGTACCTCTGATTATAGACCCATCTCGATCACACCCGTT
>LQNS02276866.1:13483056-13495091 GCA_001587735.2 Parhyale hawaiensis
AGTGCCAGGGACGCGGACAGTGGCAGAGACACGGACGGGGGCAGAGACGCGGACAGTGGCAGAGACACAGAATGACAGAGACACGGACAGGGGCAGAGACGCGGACAGTGGCAGAGACACAGAATGACAGAGACACGGACAGTGGCAGAGACGCGGACAGTGGCAGAGACGCGGACAGTGGCAGAGACACGGAGAGTAACAGAGATATAGACACTGGCAGAGGCACAGACTGACAGTGACGCCAATCTCATATGAGGTACAACAAGGTAGAGTTCTTGGCCCGCTTCTGTTCATAACCTAAAGCTAATGTATCAATAATCTTGACATCCGCAGCAATATCCGTACATTTACGGGTGACACTAAATTAACTCTGTGATCGGGCCGTATCAAGCAGCGACAGAGTAGAGCTCCAGCAAGACCCTGCCTGCCTTAAAGAATGGACCGCAACGGGGCAGATGAGCTTCAATGTCGACAGGTGCTCAGTAATGCATGTTGAACCAACGAACATCCCAGCCCCACAGGAAACGAACGGCACGGAACTAGTATCGCTCATGAAGTAAAGTAACCTGGGAATAGCCACTACAGGCGAATTAAAACGCGGTAAAAATCGTAAGAAATGCTCTAGCATTCATTACCAAAAATTTCGAGCAGCTACAAATCTTAGGACATAATCTTTTCTTTATACAGTGCACTAGTGCGCCCACATAAGAGTTTGCACTCCAACAATGCTGGTCGCCGCCTCACTGCAAAGATATAGAAAGATAAAAGGGCATGACTTCGACACAGAGCAACAAATCTGATACCCCAACTACGTAATATGACATACCTACGAGCGTCTCCTCCTCATCTCTCACTCGAACAAAGACAATTCAGAGAACTACTAGAGGAAACATTCACGCACTCGAATGGCTTCAATGACATATTCCTGTAAGGGATCTCTTCGACAGAGACGTTGGTGATCGCCTTCGAAAAGGACAAAAAAACTCAAACGTCAGTATCAAAGAACTACGCTCTGTCAGAACGTTTCCCATACGTCATAATGAATATTTGGAACAGACTACCTAGTACGCAGTAGGAGCAGAGACAGTCAGCACGTTCAAAAATCGTCTTGACAAACACAGGAACAACACAACTTTGAACACCTGCTCCAAGACTCATCAACTCCTACCGCCTGCACCCTTTGGAGGCCGCTTCGTTCCACTGCCTTTCATATCCCATAAATCACTCCTCATATAGGTACAGATGTAGGGACAACGGTATACCTAATAAATGAACTGTCACTACCATAGTTAGCTACTTAAGGCAACGTTAACAATTTTCTGCACTTTCTATGGGTAAGTAGGTAATCAAGTTAGATTATTGATTATAATAATTCGCATTCAGTTTGTATAAGCGCTGCAACCACTAAAAAAATTATATTAAATGAATGTTTGTGTTTAACTTTTTAGCTTCCTCCAACCACTGCCACATGTAAACAATAAAATGCGCGGGTTCTCGGCCCCGAATATGTCACAGCATCATGCCGGATGCTACTTCTTCCCAAAATTAAAATAATTATAGCCCGTCTTAATTACCTCTTAGCGATATTACCTATGCCCTGAGCTTGACGACGCTCTCAAGGCTCTGTATTTATTTTTTCGCGTGACTTTGCATGATTTTTCAGCGCTGGCTAGCAGACATCCCGTGCCCGCTAGCACTGCCACCTGACGGCACTGCAACAGTTAGATACCAACTGCAGCACGGCCTATACACTGCCAGTCACCACAGTTGGGGCGACAGTTGGTTCACAGTTGCAATAGGGACGCTTTGAAGTGTTGGTGCGGAGCAGCAGCAGGTATACAGCAGGACTAGCCAACTGATGACAGGGTCGGTATAGCCAGGGACTTCGGGACGGAATTAGAGATAGGCAGAGGTCAAGCTGCTCAGACCGGGTGGACAGGAAGATGACGGACTTACGGGCGGATAGACACCTGACATAAGGATGTAGCCGTCAAACGTACGGATGGACAGACATCAGATTAATGGACAGGCATCAGACGGATGGACAGACATCAAGGGGATGGATAGACATCAAACAAATGGATGGGGTTGACGGATAACAACGTAGGTGCAGGGACAGACAGAGATTGAAAGGACGGATTCTACGGAAGGACGGATAGCTATGCGGAAGGATTCACAGCTACATATTCAGTACCGCTATGTATAAGCGCTTCCGCCGCATGTGACGTCTTTACGTCCCTCATGAGTACCTACTTCATAAAAGTTCTTTTTTCTAGTGCTCCATGCCGTTATTGAATGACGGTAGAAATTTAGTACTTCGGTGAACCTCCCTAATTTCTTCACTGCTATTTACTCTTCAGTGAACTTCTCAGGTGGTATTTCCCGTATCCATTACATGCAAGAACATGCTATGTAAAGGAGAGCTCAGGTTCATAGTGACCAGTAGCCCATCCCAGGTTAACTCGAGTGCTGCCTACCTCGTATCCTAAAAATGTTAGTTTAGATTACATAAGATAGGCGGCAGTAGACGAACCAAAAGGCCCATTCCCAAAAAGACACCGGGACTTACACCCCGGCCCTCAAGGCTCGAATTTCCCTTTAACTCCCTATGTTATCCTTGTTGAGCGTGATAGAAAAAAAATACAGACAGATACCGGTATATACTGTTCTTAACGGGACCCTTGCAGATCCCACGGTTTATGAAGGTCTTTACAATAAATCGAGGGCTTAGAGCCAGAACTGGCTATGTCCATGTTTGTCGAAATCGAGTTTCTCTCACTAATTGGATACCCATGAAGTATATTTTTAGCCATATATCTTCATTAAGAAGATATTTAGCATGAAGAGAGATGACATGAACACCCGTGACACTAAAAATATCCCTCATGGGGACCAACTTGGTGAGAGGATCCCGATCTCATCAAAATTGGACATAGCCACTTCTGGCTCTAAGCCCTCGAAATAGGTAATTTACCAATTCTAAGGTACGGTATTATAACTTTTCTTAGTCCTAATCCAGATCTTCAACGTAACCTTCCCCATCTGAACTGAAGCCCGTCACTTAACCCATGACAAATTCCGTCCAATATTACGTAATCTAATTATACTGATCCATATTGTCTTATCAAACGCCATATGTGAATCTCATTGTTCGATATCTATCACGAAGCAAATCGCATAACCTAACGCTCATCTAACCCTTTGCTCTTCATCTTACCTAACGCGTCTCATCTAACTTTACGCGCCTCACCTAACCCAGAGCACCTCATTTAACCTAATGCACCATATTTAACATAACGAGTCTACTCTGACCTAGCGCTTCTCATCTAGCCTAACATTCCTCTTCTAACCTAATGCTCTTTACATAGGCCAAACCTTATGCTCATCTAACCATACGATCTTTATCTAACCTAACGCTTCTTATCTAAAACATAACGCACCTTATCTAAGATACGGCGATGCTGTTCAGCTTACCTAACGCACTCCGTTAAACGCAGCTTAACGCTAGAAATCTAACCTGATTAAATGGCTACCACTTTTTATTTGACCTTAAGCACTTCATCTAACCTCCCTTGACGCTTCTAATAAGGCCTAATGCTTTTCTTGTCACCTAATACCCCTCATCTAAACGAACCCTTCTCATCTAACCTAACTCGTCTTATCTAGTCTGATGCACTTCAAACAGCATAACGCTCAATATAACAAAACTTTCCAAATCTAATATAAAGCTGAGGGGGACTAATAGCTAGCTACACTATTGTACAGCGTCTTAGTTTAGGCCTAACGAACCTTTTCTGCCCGACAACTCTTGTTAAGCAAAGCTGACACTTGTACGATTCTGTGGCACGACTCGAGTGGTGCCAATGCGCAAACTAGTCGTAAACTGGCGTGAACTGCGCGTAAACCCGTCGTGACTGCATGTCATGTCGGGGTTAGAATTTTTAAATGTTCAAAATTTGTGTAAATTTCGAGACCGGGTCGTGAACTCTGCGCATACTGTTCGTGAACTCGTCGTGAGGTCGTCGAAACGATGCCTGTCAGTGCGCGCTATGCCACGACTGTTAGATCAGGTGTGATTTTGAGATAATTTCTGTAACCTCTTTGATCTTCCTCTTGGAGTACAGTCAGTAGAATGTCATACTGTTCAAGCACGTCCCTTCTGGTCAACCATTTCCTGACCCACACTTTCTTTTCGGTCTGTTTTCGAGGTGGAGCTACCCTTTCTTGTTCTTCTGCCTTTTCCAGCCTTTTCTGCTGCTCTTCAACAATGGCTACTCTTCTCTGCAATGATTGTGTCTCTGGCATTCAGCATGCTGTCCCTTCCACAGCCTATTCAAAAATTACCAGGGGTTGGGCCTAGACCCTCTTTCATATGGCGAGCCCAAGTTGGCACGACACCGTCAGAATTCCGCCAACTCGTGGTGCCAATGCGGGAAGGGCGTAAACTATGAGTGAACTCGTAGTGTCAGTTCGTGTCAATGTGGACAATGATAGGCACGCATTCGTGAACTCGCCGTAAACTATGCTCGAAAATAGTCGTGAACAGGGCGGGAGCCTCCTAGTTCATCCCCAAAATGGCACGATCTGCCACGAAAAAATCGTGGCCAGGATTCGTGCAAACGTGAGCCTTGCTTTACTCTTTGTCCACCTTAACGCCGCTCATGTAGTCCAACACGCATTGTCGACCCTCCTTGTATCTCTTCAATTTACAATAGTGCAATTCCTCTACTCTAGCACATTTTATCTACTTAAACATAACTCGCCTACCATAACTCATGCACGTCGTTTACTATATTGCACCTCGTCTGTGCGTGCCTTTTCAAACGACAAGGTAGTTTACAGTTAACTAATTTTGCTTAATGGCAAACAACAATTTTTCTCTGTGTTGACGCGTCATCTCTCCATTGGTAGCACGTCTTTGTTCTTGAACGACGGTAGTAGTCTCGATCTTCTTTTTACGTTCACTATCCTCTCCTTATTAAACTGGCGTATACCATAGTGAGAGGTAGAAGTAAAATCGTGATTAAAATACTGCAATAAACATGAATACAATTCCAGTCAGCTTATATGTAATATGAGTGCACAATAGCCATGATATTGTCTTTCACACTCAAATATCAGCTTCGTTGAAGTGCTGAAATTTTTGGCCCATGAAGCGAAAACTTCTCCGTCAAGGAAAGACGGCTAAATTAGAAAAAATAATTATCTACTGCCCATGAAAATCATCATTTAGTGGGTGTTTCGTAGATCATCTGCTGAAATAATACGTCATGACCTGGGAGAAAAAGTTATAAAATCAGACTCCCGAAGCTGTAAATATACTGTTTCCATTTCGAAAAGTGTTGAAAGTAAAAAGTGCATTCAGATAGAGGGATAAAGATCCCACTTTCGCCATCTTCTGCAACCTGGTCATCGATCTCTATGGAAACGTAACTTGATGGCAAAATCTGCAACCTGGCCTATTTTTCGTCCATTTCATTAAGCTGCGGACACGAAATAAATAATACACGAAACGGTTTGTTACATTAGCATTATCATTATCTACATTATAATTCTGCTTGACTCTATACGTCTGTACGTCCGCACATTTATCTGCAAGTTACGCCTTTGAACATTAGATTAGATTAGATAGGCGGCAGTAGACGAACCAAAAGGCCCATTCCCAAAAAGACACCGGGACTTACACCCCGATCCTCTATGAGCTATTGCCATTATGTTAGTAGAATGTANAAAGCGATGGTCATTAATGCCCGCAAGCATGGTCGATGGCCGCTGATATGCGGAGCCACTAGTGCAAGGAAGAAACGAACTTCAACGGTGCAGAGACCGCTGCTCAGATAAACTGCAATCAAGTCCTTTGCACTACCTATCAGTGGTAGCTTTGATACTACAGTACTTTATTCACTTTCTTCTCTCTGCAAAGCTTTATTTACTCTGAGCTCATGACGCTGGAGGAAACAGAGCCGCAGATCAGTGGTGGAAATAATAACGATATTCTTTGAAACACAAATGCAAAGAAAATGGGCGTTTTTTTGACGTCATTACTTTTACAGCCATTTCATCAGGGGGCGGGTCATTAGTTTATTAAGACATTCTAGCACTCGAAAATCCAGCGCAACGGCTATTAATGAGAACATTATTTGGCATCGACGCTCACTAATAACATATAGCATAAAATACGCAAGATTTAGGGACAGATTAGACTTGTTAGAACTGATTTTAGCCTGAAGGATGTTCTTGAAAAAAAAAAAAAATCAGTCACTTTCGAAAAAAGATGATCAGTTCACCCGTATCATATCTACCGCCTTTAATTTTTCAGGCCATATTATGTTCACTANCATTATCTACATTATAATTCTGCTTGACTCTCCGTCTGTACGTCCGCACATTTATCTGCAAGTTACGCCTTTGGACATTAGGGCCAGATTAGACTTGTTAGAACTGATTTTAGCCTGAAGGATGTTCTTGAAAAAAAAAAAAATCAGTCACTTTCGAAAAAAGATGATCAGTTCACCCGTATCATATCTACCGCCTTTAATTTTTCAGGCCATATTATGTTCACTATACTGGGGACCGATGACATTCCTATAATAGGGCTATGTGGCTACGATACGGTGTGTGGGAGTGACTGCGACGTCTAAGAAAACAGGTAAAATGATATCTTGAGCAGAGAGGATTACACTGTTGTGACTGTGAAGTTTGTCGAGTCTGGTGTTGTACAGCTATCACATCAAACAAAGAAAAAAATAGTCTACTGATCAATATCATCGGGGCCCGTAATGGTAGGACAAGGTGTCTGCTGATATTTCATTTTAAAATTTTGCTACTTTTTTCGGCGTATCCAATTTTTTCGTAGCGAAAAAATCAGATACGCCGACAAAAAATTGAAACGTGCAAGATCATCAAGAACTAAATTATCTGTAAGCTGTGCAGGGTCGTCAAACAGCTGCTGATAATGTCAGCATGTTACAAAGACCAGCTTTGTCGAAGGAAGGCCTCCGTTTGTGTAGTGATGAATGGTTTTTCCAGCAGGATACTAGAAATCCGCATGACCGAAAGACTATAACTTTATTTTTTGAAAATGGGGTCCCTATTTTACGTTATCCAGCATGTTCGCCAGACCTAAACCCAACAGAAATTTTTGGGATGGATGACAAGGATGGCAAGAGATGTTTATGAAAATGGTAAACAATTTTTGACAGTAAAAGAACTTCGTGATGCCATCTTTATGAGCTGGGGCAACATTCCTCCCACTCTCATGAAAACCCTCATTTCTAGTGAGTGAAAAACTCATAATTAATTGACAAGAACGTAGGTACCTACATTTCTTAATTATAACAGCAGATATTTTTCGTCCTTCTCACCTTTTACGCTTTTACCTTTAGGAATTACTAATTTCTAGTCGAAGGAGTTTGTTTATTTCTCCCTAATACGTTATTTTTTAAATTTTCAAGTAGTCTTAAACTTTTGATAAGGAGTTTACGCTCAATGAGGATAAGATAGGGGGAATTGGAGCCTTGCAAAGGAGGCTAACGTATCCTGCATACCTACGAGGTAGCGGTCGTACAAACCAGGGGACGACCTATTGTAATATTAGCCTGCTTTGAACTTGTGCTTCTCAGTATGAACATGTTCGGACCTGCAGAGTCGACATTAGCTAAAAGACGGGTTTGTCAGCCTGGAATTTCAGCGAGTCCAGTTAGATATGATCAGTATCGGGGTTTCAACGAAGTTTTTATTTTTCCTTATTAGCATAGGTACTTGAGCGCCAGCGCTATCAAAAATGACAGCGAAGCATTTGTTGATGACCCTTCGTCATTGATTATAATTTTCCTATTAACTTCCTTATGTAGGATGCACTGCAACTGCCAACTTGAATTGTGGAACGCAACATAAACATAACAAACGGAACAATGCCAAATTTTCCTTCGGTGATACGTTGAAAAGCAGTGTTTTTTCCCCACAGTAGATAGTGCTCCAAATAAATTCTGAGCTCTGCTTCCAGGATACTCGATGGTATCATATAACTCCAGAGATTTTTCCTCCGGTGAAAAGTTGTTCTATTCAAAGATGAACTCAAATTGAAGAAAATTTATTTGCTGCTAGGAAATGTTCGTGTTCATTACCCTCTTGTTGACCGCTGAAGAATATCTTACCATTTGCTTCGATGATCATGCAGTGAAGAGCATTAGCGTAAATTCAGGGCAGCTGAAGTATGGATGAAGGAAAACTCAGAAGAGAGTACAAATCACGATGTTTAAGAGAGTGCTTAGAGAAGCTATATGTATCTGAATTAAGTGGAGTTCAACGTTGGCAAAGAAAGGACTGCATTCAGATATACGTTTGCCATCATCTACAACCTGGCCTATTTTCTACCTACCAGTTTTTAATGAAGCTTGACAGGATTACCACAGCATCTAACCTGGGCTATTTTTCGCCTATCTTTTTTTTAAGGCATGACAGAACATGGACAGATAAACAAGAAATAAACAAACATAGAAATAGCTAACTACACATCGGACTTTATTATATTGTAGATTAACTGGCAGGAACCTGTGGAATATCCACTGAACAGAAGCAATGTTCTTCAGCACTATTCCAGGCCCGTATCGTCTAAATTTTCCCCTATCGAATTGGTACTGAAGAAATCATCACGGTCGTATTAAGTAACTTACGGAGGGACACGCGGAATTATAATATAGGCTCCATCGTTTTTCCTCACAGCTAGAGGCTGAGTATAAAAATTACACCCCTATAGGCATCCACTCAAACAATATAATAAACACCGTCGTGTGTTCATTTGTTTATATATTTATATATTTTTATGCTTTGTGTCACGCTCATAACGAAAATAGATGGCGATAAACAGGCCAGTTTGCATATTTTGTAGGTACTTAAGTTGCGTTTTCATGGGGATCAATTACCAGGTTGCACAAGATGGAAAAAGTGAAATCCTTATCCCTTTATCTGAAAGCATTTCTTGCTTGTAACAGTGCTTGACATCGAAACAATGAAGTTATTTTCAGTTTCTGTTAGCGCTGCTATGAAGTTTGATTTGTGTCACTTTTTCCATGCATCGAAACATATGTTCATTTACTTCAATACAAACTGATACGTAGAAAATAGGCCAGGTTGCAGAGGATGACAAACGTAAAGCGGAATGCAGTTCTTCTTTGTCCACGTTGAATTCCACTCAATGCAGATACACACAGCTTCTCTAAGCACTCTCTTGCATCGTGATTCGTACTCTGTTTTGAGGTTTCTTTCATCCAAACTGCCTGATTTTACGCTGATGTTCCTACTGACTGCATAGCCTAATCATCGAAGCAAATGGTAAGATATTTTGCAGCGGTCAGCATGCGGGAAAAGAACGCGAGGATTTCTTGGCTGCAAATAATTTTCTTCAATTTGGGTTCTTCTTTCAACAGAACAACTTTTTACTTGAGTGAGAAAAAAATTTTCGATATAGCTACTGTATATTACACCATCGAGTATCCTGGATACAGAGCTCAGTATTTATTAGATGCGATATCGACTACGGGCCAAAAAAGAAAAAAATAAAAAACATTGTTTTCTACGTATTACCGAAGGAAAGCTGTTCAGCCCTGTAGCAAGTTTATCTGCTATGACCCATAATTTAAGTTGGCAATTGCCGTGCATCCTACATAAGGAAGTTAATAAGATCATTATGAACAATGAAGACTGGTCATCACAAACTCTACGCTGTCATTTTTGACAGAGCGGGCACTCTAGTTGAGCAATTAATCGAACCTATAGCTATATATTTATTGTCACCTGAGGACAAAGGTCGCACAGTTTCACAATACAAACAGATCCCGCAGGTATTCAATAGGCAGTTATTACACTATACAAAGGGTGGGCCTTAGCGACAGTCTGGTACCTCTGACGCTCAACTGCATGCAACGGGCGACTTTAGGACTTACAGTGCTGAGGTCTGCTTGTTTGTTTGTTCATCGGTCAGTCACTCTCCTAACGCTAAGTGCCGTATGGGTAAGTAATACGTGTACCTACCATACCGTATGGCGCTGTACCTGCATAACCTTGAAAGAAAAGAGTACCCGTACGATTACAGTACACACCCAAGTAACCATCTTGTGCGTACGGTACTTGAGAGCCTATGTAGCGAAACTAGAGTCCTCGCGGAAACCCACAGTCCGTAGAATGGCACAACATCACGTGATATCACACAAACATGCATTTCGACCAAGTCCGAAACCTCGAACAGATACTGTGCGGACACACAAGCACACACACCGCACTGATGCCAACACGTGCCCGCTTTCTCTTCGGAACGGCTGGCTGAAATCATCTACGCTCGGGGTTCGCAACCAGGGTTAGCCGCAGCCCCGGAAGGTGGGGGGATTGCAAGACAACCTTCTCGGGGGTACGACCACTTGGATTATTTCCATGGCAAAAAATCAACTGAAATCAGTAACTAGCTACGCTGTAAAATGTATTAAAAATTTCATTGTCTATTTTACATAAGAGATACTTTTCATTTTCTAGAGAGGCGTCAGTATATTTTGGAAGTTTTCTAAGGGTGCTAAGCATAGACAATTTAGGATCCACTGACCTACACTATCAGGCGCTATAATGAAGAACGACGCGTAGTTTTCGCCAGTTCAATTATTGAATTGCTCAACTATCTGAAGTGTGTTCTTGATATTTGGCCGTAATTTTTGATGGCCAGACACACTAGTAAATCGATGCTAAATTAGAACATCTCGGTGGCGTAAAACCATCACCCGCTGTAGGGGGCAATTCCAACGAAGTCATTTTTAATGAACGAGGCTAGTGCACAGCCCCAATCCTTCCCAGAGATTAGCTCTTCAAAAATAACATAGGAAAAAAAAATAGAACGCCCCGTTCTCCAGACGATCTGCCGCGGTAGAGAAAATTCAACGCCGTCATTGTTTATGGCCAGCTAGGCCGTTTTTGACATGGATCACATCTAGGGCAACCCAACAAACTCCCTACAAAAAATGATAAGGATTGCTCATATCTTTCGACCATTTTTTGGGTAGACACACATACAAATATGTATATATATATTTTATATACTGAAATCTTAAACGAAAACATTATCACCTTTCTCACTTCGTTCGAGGGTGATACCAATAACAAAACATACCTCACTGGGTGCGTATTTTATATTTTGTCTAAAAATTAGGCCAGGTTTCAGACGCAGGCACAGCTAAGCAAGTTCCTGAAGTGAGAGCACTTCTTGTTTTGTTCAATTCCAAATCTAAAGATTAAATATATCCAAAGTACCTCTCAGCAGCATCAGGAATAATAAGTTTTACTTTTTTCAACATTAAAGTTGAATAGTAGGTCAACGAAGAAAAAGTGTTAGCTAGCCTCTAAAGCAATATGAACCAAGAAAACGAGGTTTCGTCGAAGCAGCTATTTTCTGCGGTCATTTTATAACGGCGCGGGCTGCACTAGTTGTAGGAATTATCAGGGAAATAACGGCGCGGGCTGCACTAGTTGACGAGTAGCTAATCAGGGAAATAACGGTGCGGGCTGCACTAGTTGTAACGAGTAATCAGGGAAATAACAGCGCGGGCTGCACTAGTTGTAACGAGTAATCAGGGAAATAACGGCCCGGGCTGCACTAGTTGTAACGAGTAATCAGGCAAATAACGGCGCGGCCGCACTAGTTGTAACGACTAATCAGGGAAATAACGGCGCGGGCTGCACTAGTTGACGAGTAATCAGGGAAATAACGGCACGGGCTGCACTAGTTGTAACGAGTAATCAGGGAAATAACGGCGTGGGTTGCACTAGTTGACGAGTAACCAGGGAAATAACGGTTCGGGCTGCACTAGTTGTACGAATAATCAAGGAAATGACGGCGTGAGCTCCACTAGTTGTACGAATAATTATCAGGGAAATAACGGCGCAGGCTGCACTAGTTGTACTAATAATTATCAGGGAAATAACGGCGCAGGCTGCACTAGTTGTACTAATAATTATCAGGGAAATAACGGCGCAGGCTGCACTAGTTGTACTAA
>LQNS02276866.1:13503496-13515363 GCA_001587735.2 Parhyale hawaiensis
ACGGTAATATTTTGCCACACTGTGTTATACTGCACGGTACTATTTTGCAGCACTGTCTTATACTGCACGGTAATATTTTTGCCGCACGGTGTTATACTGCACGGTAATATTTTGCCGCATGATGTTATACTGGACGGTAATATTTTGCCACACGGTGTTATACTGCATGATAATATTTTACCGTATGGTGTTATACTGCACGGTAATATTTTGCCGCACGGTGTTATACTGCACGGTAGTATTTTTCCGCAAGGTGTTATACTGCACGGTAATATTTTGCCGCATGATGTTATACTGGACGGTAATATTTTGCCGCACGGTGTTATACTGCACGGCAACGTTTTGCCACACGATGTTATACTGAATGATATTTTACCGCACGATGTTATACTGCATGATAATATTTTAGCGCACGGTGTTATACTGCATGGTAATATTTTACCGTATGGTGTTATACTGCACGATAATATTTTGCCCCACTGTGTTATACTGCACGGTACTATTTTGCAGCACTGTGTTATACTGCACGGTAATATTTTGCCACACTGTGTTATACTGCACGGTACTATTTTGCAGCACTGTCTTATACTGCACGGTAATATTTTTGCCGCACGGTGTTTTACTGCACGGTAATATTTTCCCGCATGGTGTTATACTGCACGGTAATATTTTGCCGCATGATGTTATACTGGACGGAAATATTTTGCCACACGGTGTTATACTGCATGGTAATATTTTACCGTATGGTGTTATACTGCACGGTAATATTTTGCCGCACGGTGTTATACTGCATGGTAATATTTTACCGTATGGTGTTATACTGCACGGTAGTATTTTTCCGCAAGGTGTTTTACTACACGGTAATATTTTGCCGCATGATGTTATACTGGACGGTAACATTTTGCCGCACGGTGCTATACTGCACGGCAACGTTTTGCCGCACGATGTGATACTGCATGATAATATTTTACCGCACGGTGTTATACTGCATGGTAATATCTTACCGTATGGTGTTATACTGCACGGTAGTATATTTCCGCAAGGTGTTATACTGCACGGTAATATTTTGCCACATGATGTTATACTGGACGGTAACATTTTGCCGCACGGTGCTATACTGCACGGCAACGTTTTTCCGCACGATGTTATACTGCATGATAAAATTTTACCGCACGGTGTTGTACTGCATTGTAACATTTTACCGTATGGTGTTATACTGCACGGTAATATTTTGCCGCACGGTGTTAA
Organism: Parhyale hawaiensis; assembly: GCA_001587735.2. Lineage (NCBI taxonomy): Eukaryota > Metazoa > Arthropoda > Malacostraca > Amphipoda > Hyalidae > Parhyale > Parhyale hawaiensis. The sequence goes on from LQNS02276866.1 coordinate 13,504,745, forward strand.
ACTGCACGGTATTATTTTGCCGCACGGTGTTATACTGCACGATAAAAGTTTGTCGCACGGTGTTATACTGCACGATAATATTTTGCCGCACGGTGTTATACTGCACGGTAATATTTTGTCGCACGGTGTTATACTGCACGATAATATTTTGCCGCACGGTGTTATACTGCACGGTAATATTTTGCCACATGATGTTATACTGGACGGTAATATTTTGCCGCACGGTGTTATACTGCACGGCAACGTTTTGCCGCACGATGTTATACTGCATGATAATATTTTACCGCACGGTGTTATACTGCATGGTAACATTTTACCGTATGGTGTTATACTGCACGGTAATATTTTGCCCCACGGTGTTAAACTGCACGGTAATATTTTGCCGCACAATCACTCAAGATCTTAGACACCATCGGTTGGCGCGGGGAGATCACGTTAGCAGCCCAACAGGCTTGACTACGACACTTGAGTGATGAGCGTCGGTTTCGTCACTTTAGATTGTATTCTAGGTGTTAGCAGCAACCCGGTTACGCATGAGAAAGCTAAAAACTTATCTTACGGACGCTTGAGCATTCGCCAGTCTCAAGTACATTCGATTTCGTGTCAACACTTGGAACTCTATCCAAGATAGCTATACAACACACACGTCTGAATTTCCTGACAAATCAAGCCAACTGGGCTTAGGGTAACTCGGTTTTGCTGAGCCTATCGACAGAGCCTCCAACTTCAATAACTTATTGCATGGAGGCACCGCCAGCGAATGTCACAACTAATTTCCAAAGTCCTGTTCAGACGTTAGCTTTTAGCTCTGCGTTCACGCGTCACTCCGTCCGATTGTAGTGCTAAGTGTGCCTAAACAACAGAAAAGTGTACACTTTTTTCAGTAATTATTCACTGCAAGTGTGAAACTATGTATACCTGAAAGGCTAAAACCGGAACTTTATACCGAAACCGAATAATTCACGGACTACTATAAAACCGAATAGTTCGGGGACTATTATAAAACCGAATAGTTCAGGGACTATTATGAAACTGAATAGCCCAGGGACTACCGAAATGGAAGAAGCTGCTTAACAAACCTACTGGACTTTTCTCAAAAATTACAAATATTAAAGATGAACAAAAGGGTGTAGAACTTGTGTATCTAGACTTTCAAAAGGCACAGTCCATCATCAACGGCTAATGAAAAATTGGAAGCCCATGGCATCCGGGGAGACTATTTACGATGGATCGGAGCGTGGCTTACGGGGCGGCAGCAGCGAGTGAAGCTTGAAAGAGAGACGAGCGCCTGGACACAGGTATCATCAGGGGTTCCACGAGTTAGCGTGCTTGGTCCACTTCTGTTCTCAATTACATCAATGATCTTGTTCTTAATATCCGTAGTAAAATCAGGAAATTTGCAGATGATACTAAACTATGTCATCCTGCCACGAAAAGAGCCGCGCTCCAACAAGACCTTGACCACCTCATGGAATGGAACACAATGTGGCAGATGAGCTTTAATGTCGACAAATGCTCAGTAATGCACATAGGGCTGGTGAACCCTTGAACCCCATTGAAAATGAACGGGACGGTATTGGCTGCTGTCACCCAACAACGTGACTTGAGAATCACTATTACAAACAAACTACAACACAGTCAGCAAGTTGACATGAGTGTGAAAATGGCAAGCGGAGTACTCGGATGCATCACCAGAAATTTTGCATACAAGTCCAAGGACATCATCATTCCCTTGTGCAAGGCATTGCTGCGGCCACACTTAGAATTTACTGTTCAATTCTGGTCGCCACACCTGTGCAAAGATATCGATAAAATGGAAAGACTCCAATGCATGGCAACGAAATTGATACCGTATCTCAGCTGCGAAATAAGCCGCATGAATGTCGCCTAAAAGAACTGGGTCTGATCTCTCTCGAGCAAAGACGTCTCAGGGGGCAACTGATTCAAGTATTCAAGTATTTGAATGGCTTCAACGACGTACCTACAACGGGGCTCTTTGAAAGAGACCTCAATGATCGCTTGGAAACAACGGTCAAAAACTCCAGCATAAAGCTCGAATAATGACCTTTAGTCAGCAGTTCTTTCCGTATTTCAGAGTCAACATTTGGAATGGACTGGCTTCCGATGTTGTTAGTGCGGAGTCAGTCAGCACGTTCAAAAATCGTCTTGATATACATTGGGAGAGAAATCCCCCACAGCTAAGAAATCCTCCTCCAGGAGTCGCAAACTCTTAACGGCTAAAGTTTCCGAGTTCCCTTTAATTTGTCTTCTTCTCTCTCCCGCTCAACTACACAGCTTGACACCTCTAAGCTCCGCATATCAGTAGTTCTTGATTGTGCTTGCATGCATTTATGATCATCTCTTTGGCAGGGATTCTTCCCCCTTTTTTTCTCTCTCTCTTTTCTCTAGCCCTCTAGATCATACTAACATAATGGCAATAGCTCATAGAGGGCCGGGGCGTAAGTTCCGGCGTCTCTTTGGGAATGGACCTCTTGGTTCGTCTACTGCCGCCTATCTGATCTAATCCACCTATTATAAAACCGAATAGCTCATGGACTACCTAGTATAAAACCGAACAGCGTAGCTGAGGGACTCACTGTGAAGACCGTGTAGTCATTAGCTAAGGCAAAGCCGACTAAAATTCATTAGCATTTGTTTATACGTGAACAGCAGCCGCCAGGAGCTGCGAAAATATTTACTAACAACTAAAGCAAGGACGAGGACAGTATTTCAAAGTGAGATCAAACCTAATATGTAGTGAGTTAAGATATTAGCACAAATGAAGAACTAAAACCAGTGAACGCCAGCGAAACACTACATACCTAGCCTACTATGTACACACAAACTAGGTACTGTTTCTGAAGGAAAACTAAGAAATAATGAAAGAAAAAGCAAATCAAGAAGAGATTATATTTGTGAGTTCTGGAAACCGTGTGAACTAGAATCCGTAGGTTTCACTAGGGTATATCACCACCCAGACAAACAAGCCGCACCTGCAGCAGAGCGCAACCTCTCGTCATAACGGTCAGCAATGCAGTGAGCACTTCGCGAAAACAGACAGACAGATGAGGAAACACAGACACAGAAGACTCGTGAAAGACACCACGCTGTTACCAAGACAACCAGTTTCTGCTTACGCTACAGCAGACTGTAAACCAGATAAGAAAATATGCTAAAGCGCTGCCTTCATTACTTACATTTTATCCTCGCAGACTTAGTTTGTGGCAAGGGCCTCTTTTGCTGCAAGTGAAACAAGTAGATCGTTGAGTGTAGCTACAGGCCTCCAGGTGAAGTTGTAATCGAAATTCGCGCAAATTCTTTTTCTTAGACTTTCGCCCAGTAAACACGAAGTAATGAACATGATGCGATGATACTCATTATTATCAGCCACTAGGTGGCGTGGTACAAGCCGCAGCAGCCACTAGGTAGTGTGGTAAAGTAGTAGCCGTTATAGGTAGCGTTGTAGCAGGAGCAGTAGCTGAGCACTGTAGCAGTAGAAACCACTGGGTGGTGTTTTAGCAAGAGCTAGATGGCGTAATTGCAGTAGTAGTAGCCTCTAGGTAGCAGCACCAGCCGCTAGGTGCCTTTTAAATGAAACTTCGCATGAGTGACACAAAGCGAGCATTTTTTCGCTCGACAGATACAATTAATTATGCCACTTGTCACCCTCGTACAAAGACAATTGTCTCCAGAAATAAAGATGCAAGACGTCAGCGCAGCAGCCACAAGATGGCGCTGTGCTGTGTACCGCATTGATGAGCCGAGTTTCACCTCGACATGCACGTAGCGCAATGATGCAACACGACACTTCCTTGCTGACTCACGGGCTCATCTCCGAGACAGGAAGACGTGACTAGCCGGACGAAGTATGTCACTCCGGCGGTGTTTTTATGAATAATTAATTCAAGAATAGACCTAACAACTCGAATCAAAAATACAAAGGTGGGAGACGTCGCAAATAAAGCGAGGAACAGGTAAACCATTCGCGGAAGAAATTATTTGAATATAATCCGTAAATACAATAGGTGCAAAATCACCCGTTTTCCACGAATACGGTAAGCCTGATGTAACTGCGGGAAAAATGAATGCACTGCCCAGCAGATGGCGTTGCACTGGGATATTTCTATACAATACAAGACGGTGAGGCCTGACAACGATTTCCAAATGGGTTTTAGGAGAGACGGTCTACTGTAATCTCAGTAGGCTATTAATTTAGCCCAGAAAATTACGAAAACTTACAACTGGAATGCAAAACATGAGCGACTGGCAGCAGCGCTGCACAAAGGTCAAATTTTCAATCCGGTCTACAAACGTATTTTCGGGCACCAAAAAAAAAAGTCGGTTGAAAAAGACACCGGCAACTTGCATTTAACCCACGTTATCATTGCCTAGAAATGCTTTTCCTTGTAAACAAGATGGAAATCTTGAAACTGCACACAAATATAACTTGTTTTGTACGTACGTTCTATCCACCAAGAATGTTCCTTTGAGACGCAAAACGGAGAAACCGCAGGTGTTCTGACAGAAATATAATTGGTTTAGCTGTAACCACCGCCAGGGTGCACTGCACAGCGTATAGCCTACGCAATAGAGAAGACTAACGAGTTCACGCCGACACAATTGTCGTTGGACCGTATCATGTACCAGGGGGCGCTGCACTTCAGACGCAAAATATAGAAAATTTAAAGCGTACATGCGTCAATATAATCCGTCTGACCGTATCATCCACCAGAGGGCGTTGTACTTTGCACACAGAACAGAAAAGAGAGCATACAGAAATTATATCCGTTGGACTGTATAAGTCAACAGGAGGCACTACACTGCAACCGCACAATATTAGAGAGTAGCTACCTACGGAAATACAACACATATGATGGTATTATACACCAGGGAGTGCTCTACTACAAAGGCAGATTATTACAGAGTGCGTATTTAGGGGAATGTGATACGCTTGGCCGTATCATTCACCAGGGGGCGCTGCACCTGAGACGCAGAATTTTTCCGAGTATGTACAGAAATATAATACGTTCGGCCGTATCATCCACCAGAGGGCGCTGCACCAAAGACTCAACATAGGCCGAACTGCACACGTACGTTACAACGCGCGTAACTTACGCACGACTCGACACGGTAGCCGTGTCGTGTGAATCATCGGATCGACGGCGGCCGTGCCAGCTCTGGCACACTTGACTGTGTCAGGCACAGCGCGGCACACACAGCACTCGGCGCACTGCAGTGCCTCAACTGGTGGAGATTTGGGCACAGGGCCCAGTGTGCTGTGCGGTGGGCAGGATGCCCAGATTGGTGGTGGGCATACCCCTTTCACCGACCCACCTCACAGCGTCTCACATGTAGCCGATATTTCGATGATACGCGCCTCAGCGGGTCACCTGTCCGACCCCAATGCGGCGCTCCTCGTGAGGGGGGGTGTGTCTTTTATACTGAGGGACTTCCAAGTAAGTTAAGCGGGACCAGTCCTAAGCTAACGACAGAAATCTCTACTACAGTAGAGCTCATAAAACTGAGACAAAACAGAGAAAACTCCTGAAAGGGAAACCCCTGAAACTGAGAAATTCCAAAACTGTAGGTTATATAGAGCGCCAGTTGCAATGAATTGTAGCAATGTACCTAGACGACATATTGAGTGATCACCCGACAAAAATTTAGGGTCGCCGCAGAAGCTAAAACCGCAATTGGGCTTCTGGGCCGCCCAAATGTTCCTAGGGCAGCAGCAAGATGAGGCAGAACTCAACGGATAGCATGTTCAAACGTACCTATCGTGAAACTCACAATATCCAACGGTGTTAGCCTAAGCAACTCTTTAACGAACGCAGAGGAAACTAGAACGCCTCGTGGCGTAAGACCATCGCTCGCGGCAGGGGGCGAATTTCACCGCCATCATCACTGATGGTCAGCTTAGTACTCTAGAGTTTTGGCATTTTTCGCATCTAGGTCAAATCACCTGACTCCCTGTCAAAAATTATGAACATTGCTCAGCTCCTTCTCTCTCTTTTTGGGCGGAGAGACAAATTTCAACGCAGTCATTTTTTTTTCTGTCCATAACTCCAAATTTTTGGCATTTTTCATATCTCAGTCAAACCACATGACTGCCTAAAAAATTATTGTCATGACTCAACTCCTTCTGCCTTTTCTTGGGTGGACAGACAAATGTATACATATATATATTTACAAATATCTATATATACTTAAATCTGCAACGAAAACATTATCACCTCTCTTCCTTCGTTCGCGGGTGATACCTAACCAGGGCAGGTACTGGAAAACTTTTAAACTTTTCCTCTCACATGGGAAACTCATTGAGAAATTATGTCAGCCTACGTTTGAGAAGTTTTGCTGTATTGACCTTATGTTTTATATCGTATTACGGTTTAAGTATTGACAACATCTCAAGTACCTAGCGCTATTCCTACAACAAAAGCATATGAATTGCTGAGTGAAAGAGTTTGTATTGTAAAAACTGGACACCTCAGCGCCGCGGGAGAAGTAAGGCCGAATGCTGCACTGCACAGGCACAATCTACAGTCCTCGCAGAAAACCACAGCCCGCGAAGTAGCACAACTTCCCATGACAACCGCCTGACAGGCACCTTGCCTGGAACAGACACATATCCCGCTGTCGCCTATATACCCTCGTTTTTGCATTGCCAAAGCTGGCTGTAACCCGATTCACGGCTGAATAAAACGATCCTATCGTATTAGTAAGCCATCAGTGGGGATTAATCACCCACATTTGTCATGCTAAATATCCAGTGAAACTTACCTACAAAAGAGCTGGGTCATGCCGAAGTCCACAATAGGTCATTTCAAATTTTTAACAAAAGTTTTGCTCTTAACCTATGATAGGTCGCTCCAATTAAAAAACCAATATTTGTTCCTATAGCTACCTACTATAGCTTAATCAAATTTTGTTCCTATAGCTACCTACTATAGCTTAACCCTTTGCCTCCTGACGGCATCATCAGATGCCAGTCTCTATTTTTCCCTATACAAAAGCTATGCATCATGTAAATTACCCAAGACACTGACGGCATCTGTAGTAGCAGATGCAAAAAAATACTGTTTTTTTACAAGTAAAACTAAATTTTTGCCCAAATATGTGTTTAACTAACCTATTTTTCATAAATTTAACAAAAAAAGTGAAAAAACGTTATCTGAATTTCAGGAGGCAAAGGGTTAATCCAATTTTGAAATGAACTGTTGCTGATATGATAGACACATCAAGATCAAATTTGCGGTACCTACCTAAGTATAGAGTAAAACCGAAAAATCCCTATACACCGCTGCTCGCTGTAAAGTTTCATCGGTAGGGAAAAAATTCAGTGAAGCACCAAATACACGGAATAGACACATGTAAAGATTGGAAAAGAGTGAAAAATCACTGAAGATTCAAAGCATTCGCTGGATCATGGATAGGTACCTACTATACACTGAAAGAGCAACTGCAGATGAAAGAACTGATTTTAGCGAGCTGGATTTGAATAATAAAAGTAATACTCATTAGAATCATTGGTGATATTATAATTTTAAAAGTATAGGTTTTTCCATCGCTGTTTTGAATGTAAAAGATAGGATGGAAATGGGAATATACCTATAAGACACAAAAGCAATTACTCACACACACTTATAAATGAAGAAATAAATAAAGCGGTAAGGGAAAACCTTAAGAAACACACAGTGTGTATTATTACAAACAATGTGTATCACTAAGAAAAGTGTGTCCCACAATCAGCACGTTTTGCCGTGCACCGACGGCAAATACTGGCTACTGGCCTTGGTGTACCTGTGCAGCAAACATGAACTGCATTTTCCTCGTAGCACGGCCACTCAAAGGCCGGTGTTGGTCGTCAGTGCACGGGAAGGTGAGCTGGCGTAGGAATAGCACTTTTCTCAGGTACTAAACGATGAATAGCACTCTATACGACTATACGGTACTGCAACTCAACAGTACATGGCTATACTACAACTCACCAGTACATGCCTATACTACATCTCACCAGTATATGACTAGCTATACTATAACTCACCAGTATATGTCGGATATCATCGTCATCAGGCGAAGGGGTGTTCTGTGCATCCGACGTGTCCTGCTCCATGGCGGTCTCTCCCACAGGTGTGAAAGATAAGCGATCATGGCAGGTGAGAGAGATCAAATCTCATCGCACGTGGGCAAGATTATGAAAGATCTTGGCAAGTGTAAAACGCAAGAAAAGATCATGCCTGGCATGAAAGACGTGGAAAAATTAGCGTGCGAAAGATAGCTCCAGAAAGAATACAGCAGATGAGAAAGAAAAGGAAAGATCACAGCAGAGACGAAAGATGATATGGAATGATCACAACAGATGTGGAATATAAGGGAAGATCACGTCAGGTGCGACAGAAAAGATACCGTAGATCACAGCAGATGCGGAATAAGTATAAGGAAAGATCCCAGCACGTGTGAAAGATAAGGAGAGATCAAGGCAGGTGCGTGCGGATGCGAGAGATCGTGGCGTGCAAGCAAAGCAGGAAAGATCATAATGGCAGCTGCGCAAGAAAAAAAAAATAATAATCTCTCTCACGTCACCATCATCACGACCTCGTGACGTCACCACTGGATGTTGCAGCGAGCGCCGTCTCTCTAGCCTATATGTGCCACTGCCCATGCAACATATGGTCCAGAGCTATGTTGCTGCAGCCAACATGGCTAGTAATGCGGCAACATCGTCCACAACTTTACCCACCGACCAAAAAAGAATAATTACATAGGAACAATTGTCGTGGAATACTTTGCACTCGTCGAAACTAATTGTATAAAAACAAAAAAATAATATTTTTGCTATGAAATGAACCTGAAAAGGAAAAATATCGCATTAATTAATTCACATAAGTCAGCTTAACAGATTATTTTCTCATCAAAGAAACGAGTGAAGCCACATAGGTAGTACCTATAATATTTTGTTCATGCAATTTACCCTAGGCAGGTACCTATGTACAATAATCACACCATTATAATAAACCGAGGTGGGCAATTTGGGCTAGTCAAGAGCAAAAACGCCGGAGGCCGCAAACCTCTGACCGTTATAATCTTGCGGCCTTGCAAGTGGCCGCAGGCGCCCACCTCCCATAATAATCGCTTCATCTTTATGTTCCCGCTCTAGATAAAGTTGGTGGACAGATTAACGCGCCTAGAACTTTGGAACTCTGCTACAAGGAACCTGTCAAAGTAGAGGAAAGCAGAGATGGGTTTTAATTAATTTTTCTGAGATGTTAAGCGTCCACTGGTTCAGCTAAAGAAACTTTTTTACAATTATGACCATATTATTAATAATAATATTACCATCATCTGGTATTCTCGCCGTATCAGATACAACTTAAAGACTACATAGGCTAACAGCGATCCAATTTCGTATAGTACGGTAGGCCTATAGTTTCGAAGTCGAATCGAACTCAGGTGAGTTTCATTTTAGTTTAGTTGCGGTCAGTGCGCTACCGCTGACATCAGAGAGAATTCACAGTTTCACTATGTTTCATTGTATACCTACTTGTAAGTTTTTAATAGCGTACCTATTTGTTGAGTTAATTAAAAGACCCACTTTACTTTTGCTTCTCCGAAGCCATATGCAAGAACTTAGCTGACCTCGTATCTCTCTCTCTCTCTTGTGACCACCTTTCATCAAATTAAGGTAGATTAAAAATTCCCTTTTTAATCACTTCGGTTTCACGAGTTCAATGCATTTACTCACTAGAAGAAACTTAGGAAGCGAAGAAAAAATAAAAAAAATATTAGATGCTGAATTTCATATTGAAAATAATAAAAATATACGATACTGTAGTATCCTTCATTGGTAAGTGCAACTCTGTAGCTACTTTTTTTAATTGTAGCTCACCATTCTTTACCATTACAGTAGATACCTATATATTTAAGCTCCCCCGACAAAAAGTTAGTCACCTGTTATAAATAAGGTGTAGGACCTCCACGAGCACGTATAATAGCAGCAATTCTGGAAGGCATTGAGTCTAGAAGATTTCTAACGTATTGTACACTTGATCAATTTTGAACCACTTTTACATCAATCGATTCCTTAAATGAGTTAAAGTACGTGGAGGGTCTTCTCTGCACCTATAATTTGTCGTTCAAGATGGTCCCACAAATTCTCGATGTGGTTATGTCTGGAGGCTTGCGTTAGCCGGTCATTCTAGAAGCCTTACAAAGCCAAAATGGTTTTCATGCCAAAGCATGACCGATCAAGCCAGATGTAGCTACCTATACGGCAGTTATTATTCTGGAAGATTTTCAAAGTAGCAGTTCGATCCTCAAGCAGATACTACGCAAATGGCACTACTGTACTTGGTTATTTAACTAATGTAATCAGTGTAGCCTTCGTGATTTAATTTGATGGTTATTTCAACCAAAGGGCCTAATGAGTAACTAAAATAGGTAGCCCCAGAATATGACAGACCCTCCTGCTTCTACAGCCCCCTTGCACACAGGCTTCATGCGGTCTTCTGTGAACACTACGACGGGCATCGTTAACATAGAACCAGAATCATTATTCATTTGACCAGATGACACTTCTCCAGCCTTCGACAGTCTAATGTGCGTATGCTCTGGCCCATTTC
>LQNS02276866.1:13551973-13563484 GCA_001587735.2 Parhyale hawaiensis
GCAAAAAATTAACACTTCACCAAAACCCCCACCGTCTTTTGGGCTTCCTCATTTTTCCTATATCTAATACTGAAGAAAAAGATTCCAAGGTACTCAACTTTTCTTTTTGCCAGAAGGGCAAGCAGACTGAGTTCTGTTTCTCCCCTATCTAGGTAATACTGAAGAAAAAGATTGCAAGATACCCAACTTTTTTTACCTAAGAAAAAAAAAATGCAAGGTACCCAACTTTTATTTGCCTTTTGAAATCTGAATTTTCTCCTATCTTATTCCCATAGAGCGTGACAGGAAAGATATAAATAAATAAATAAAAACACGACGTGAATTATTATAAAGCACTAATATAAAAAGACGTCTATTCAGAGTGCAGTTTCAACTGCTACGAAAATATTCAGCTTAAATTAAGAAAGCCAAAGCGAAATTGAGTATGCTCGACAAGAACAAAAACTTCAACCAAGCTGCAAGTCTGCAACGAAAAAATTCAGCTAAAAAAATATGCGATATAGGTAGGCTAACTTATGGGAGACAAGAGCAAAAACTCCATCAGAAGTAAGCCTACCGCCTTTCATCTACCACGCTCGGAAGAAAAATCATCGTCATATCAAAAAGTACCAAGCTAATTTTGAAAGCGAAGCGAGATTCAGAAAATGCAGTAGGTATTTCCACTTTTGACCATATATTTCAGAAGCTAGATTTGTCAGGGTTACTCCTAGGGCTGAACTTATACGGTATCTCAACTTATTTTTCAGTGGATGACTTTTCTCCTTTTTAAATCTCTAACAGCGGGACGGAGAGACCGACCAACCAAAGAGTGAGCGACAGAGCAAACAAGATGGAAGCGACCAACAACTATGTATTATTATGTAGTGGGTTTTATTTCAAAGTTCATTCTATTCTTATCGCTGTTAATATCATTCATTTATTACCGTATCGTAGTTAGATTTATTAAATTCTTATAGTAGCTAGATATAACCCGTTCATATCACTGTATACCTGTTTTTTTTTTTTTAAATGATACTTTTTTGTAGTTAGAATTATTATTATGACCATGCTTTCCACATTCTCAGTAAACTGTCGTTTTCAACATAGGAAGTTAGGAACTTGAAAACTTTTGGTCCCATAGTCATTATAGGCAACTAAATGGTATCAAAGATATGCTATAACATTTGATGCATCATAACTGAAGATAAATTTCGCACAATAATAAACCACGGAGGCAATATAAGGAGGAGGGCACCCTCTCTATTTACCTACGAGAGCATTTCAAGTAAACATTTCCCCTGAACTGGCTGAGTGGCGTTTCCGATTGAAGAGCGGCATTGTCTCACAGAGCCAGTATAGGAAGGAGTCCTGGGTTCAGTTTAATAGCCATTAACCATCGACGAAATTTCGAGCGGCTGGAGCTATGTAGATGAAACTTGTATCCGCTATACCAACTTATGATGAAAGCAAGGGGGTTGTACTGGAAGGAGTGCACCCTCTCTATTTACCCTACGGGTGCGTTTCAAGTAAACTTTTCCTTTGAACTGGCAGAGTGGCGTTTGCCACGTTTCCGATCGGAGCGTGACATTGCCTCACGGAGACCGTAGGTATAGAAAGGAGTCCTGAGTGCAGAATTTTATAGCCATTAGGCTAACTATCGACGAAATTTCGAGCGGATGGAGGTATGTAAAGGATACTTGTATCCTGTACACCAACTTATGATCAAAGTAACAGGGTGAGCACTGTGATATCAATTTCAGACACAAATTTCTTGCAAAAATATTGAAGAACTGCCTGTCTGTATCTTCCTTAATAAATATGTGCTAGCCACGGCCTTCGGCCCACTGTATGAGAGCAGTTTAGCAAGTTTAGGGGGTCTAAAACGCCAGCTCCCGTCAAGTGACTCAGCCATGTGTGCACTCGCCGAAAGAGAGCTGAGGCTCTCTCCTCCCATTACAACCTCCTTCTCATAAACGAACGTCAATCAAAATGTTTAAAAATAATAACTAAACTCTTTGGTATATCAGCATGTAGCTACGAGACATACGTACCTAGGTCATTCCATTAATTGTTCAAACTTCTTAATTTTAAAGCAATCAAAACAATATAATAAACACCGCTGTGAGTTTAGTAAAGACCGTATTTATATATTAGTTTATTAATTTATTTGTTTATCTGTCCAATTTCTGTCACGCTTTAACAAAACAGATAGGCGGAAAATAGCCCAGGTTGAAAGTTGTAGTCATCCTGTCAAGCTTCATTGAAAACTAATTGGTGGAAAATAGGCACAGGTTGCAGATGATGTCAAACGTATCTTAATCAGCAACAGTTGATATTCAAACAATGAAGATAGTGAAGGCTTAGTCTGACTCGAACGAGTATTTCCTTCTCCATATATCGAATCGACGGCAAAGTATAGGGCGACCTTTTGCCTGAATGCAATTCTTGCATTGCCAAAGTTAAAATCGCAGCACTGAAGATGTCTGAAGCTTCGCGTTAGCATTCTCATGAATGCATTTTGATTCTTAGTTTCTTCCCACAGATAATTTCGTTGCATCAGATATTCTCCAAACTAGGCTATAATTTAACTAAAGGGCCCAGCCGTTAAAAATGACGGCAAATATTTGGTGATTGAGCTTTTTATTGTTCTAGTTCCCAGTATAGGTTTTGCTGTATTATAGATCTCATCCCTGCAGGCTTGATCTTCCATTAGTGAAACGCAAGCTGCACAAACATGAGTTTTGCGATAGCAAAATATCCCCCCTGCAAGATAAGGAGTGAATATCAGCTTGGAATTGATTAAGCGCTAAGTTGCACTGCACTAAGAAAAATATAATTCAGTCAAAAAAATTCACTGAATGCCCAACTACTATGATATCATTCAGCAATGATAGCGGGGATCCAGAGGCCGGAGATCCAAAGCTATATTCGTCATCGGTACTCCAACCGCTGAAATTGTATGGTATCTCAACTTGTTCTTCAGTTCATTCAGTTATTAGAGTTATTGGCTGCGTGACGGAGAGACGGACCAACACTGGAGCGAGCAAGAGAGCGAGAGAGCAAGCAAGCGACAACAGCTGTGTTTTAATAGGTTATAGTGGATGGTCGACGAAACAGCTTTCGCTAAGGAAAAACCATTGGACATATAGGATAGCCTACTGTATCCATGATATCTAATGAAACTATTACTTTGAGCGTTACTGAATGCAATGAATTTTCTCTATGTCAGAGAGAAAATAGTAGCTTCGATGTTCAGCAGTTGTGAAGCCGTAAACGCTGATCTGCTAGTGCTTCCAAGTTAGCAGTTGTAATAACGAAAGTATGATCAATGATGGTCATCACAAATTTTTTGCTGTCATTTTTGACAGAGCAGGCCCTCTAATCTATAGTAGGCTATATTAATACGCTTGTTCCTATGTAGGTACCTACGGTGTGTGTCACGCTTCCGTATCTATGATCCGGCGCTGGTCAGCAGTCCGGTATAGCTGGGTAAGGTCTTTTTAATAATTATTTTTATGCGGCTGGGCCCTTCTGAACAAACGTGTTAGGACTTGAAGATTTTTCATGTGTGTTAGCAACATTCAAAGGGAGAAAGGCGGGCATGGTAGAAAAGTTAGGTCCTAAGCAATAAAATCTATTGAAGGCCTCATTTCCAGCCGGGGGGGTGTGACACTTTTTTGGTAGGGAGTGCGTCCCCCCACGATCCTCCCCCGGCTACGCCACTGCTGAAAATTATTATCAGCCAATAGGACGGACTTAATATAGCACATATCGAGTCCCAGTGTTGTAGAGTAAATGCGGAATTACCATGTTAAAACATGAAAGTTTCACGGGTCCGTTTGAAAGGCCATGCAAAGCCGTGGAAGTTTCACGGGCCCAGTTAGATAATCCATCCAGTCTCGGCGTTGTTGTGAAGTAGCTGCGGCATTGCCATGGTACAATATGATGGTTTCACCGATCCATTTGAACAGCCTTGCCAAACCGTGAAAGTTTCACTGGTGCAGTTAATTGCTTATGCTGTCTTTATATCTCTATCATGACATACAGGGGCGAAAATATTACTGGAAAATATCTGCGAGCTCCACCAGTAATATCGTGTCTAGATATGTTGTACATGTACAGGGTGACTTAGGGCCCTCGCACACCTACTTAAAAGTTGCATTGTCATGCAATTCTGTATCTGATTGGATATTGCGATGCCACTTAAAAGAATATCTAAGGTATGAGTCGTTTCTGGTAGTTTGTACGTTATAACAAGCAGCAATGGCCAAGCTTTGAGAATATGTACCTCCAACTTTTGAGTTAGTTTAAAGTTGCAATGAAGCTTAGTTTTAGCGTGACTTTCAAGCGCTATTAGTTGTAGTCACGGCAGCATGACGGCCAAAGCGAAAAGTTGAGTGGCTGAGTAATTATTAAGATAGTGTGCCCAAACTATTAGGGATGGACTTGCTATGAGTTCGAACACGGGTGCGTTTCACGTTCTTGGAAAAGATGTTTCCGTGCGCATGATAACGGTTGAATCTATTAAGACACATCGAACGCAAAATATATGCACAGTTGTGAATTCAAACTCAATTGTAATTCAAAGACAGAGTTTAAAGTGAGTACGTGGCCCTGGCTCTAGTGGAATAGCTGCCGCGGCTCGGAGTTTAAGCGGTTATTTGAATATATTATTAGATACGGTAAGTCAAAGCTGCATACACAGCAGCACAAGGGGAACGATAGGCAGCAACGTTGCCATGTTTCGACTCTCGTTTGCAGCGCACTTGAGGTGTGACGCAGTTCGTTAGGATTAAGGAACAGGCGCTATTTATCAGTAGGTTAGGTTGAGAAGCTGTATTAGATGAACTAAAGTGAGTTATAAAAGCGTAGGTATATCATAAATATCGTAGCTATAGTTTCATATATTAATCTTAATTTTTATTTATTTACTCTTATTAACATTTCTCACTCCTTCAATATAGCTATACACGCATAGGCTACCATACACCACAGAGTGCCGAGTAGATCGGACGAACGAAGTATCCTATTTTCCAATTGGAATTTACGGACGAGTATCTGGTATCATCCGATTCTGCTCTTACAGGTATCGGATAAATAATTATGATTTCCTCATCGAGTTTTGTCGTTCGTTTCTATTGTTCATCATTTTTTAATTTTATCTTTTGTATTTACAGGCCGCTGTAAGCTGCTGTTCAGCGACAGCGAGCGCTGTATGGGCAACGCAGTGCAGTGGCTGAGTGGCCAACGTATAATAGGCCTACATATGCTGACTATTAGTGCCCTTTTCTTCAGTTGTGTAAGCACATTTGAATCATTTGTTTTTTCTTACATAGTTACTACTATATTTCTTTACTTTCGTTATAGCTACAGCACTTTGACTGACGTCCTCTATTTTTACGTCCTTTCTTTATTTCTTGTCTACAGAACCTATCTCAATAATTAGGCTACTTCTCGTTTTCTTAATTTACTGCTAAATCTATAGCATTTTTCATATCTTTATTTAGTTCTTCATTGTCTCTTTCTTTAGCTCGGCTTCTCACAGCTTACAAGACTGGAAGTAGCGCACCCTCCTCTGCGCGACATTCCGATGGTATCACCTCACAGTGGACAACAGAAGGTTGGGTCACCGTGCATGGGAACAAAGTTTATTCATCTTAACTGTATTATTAACAAATAACACAGGTACAGTCTATTATTATCATTAACGTCTCTACAAATATCATTATTACTAAGATTCGTGGTAATCTCATTATTAGGCCTATCCCACAGCTAATGCTTTCACTTTCAACATTTTTACATAATTAGTTTACTCTGGTGTAACTACTCGCAAAAAAATGACGGTGCCTCTGCATTTTTCACTCTCATGGTAGTGAGTTATGAGCCACAGGTAATAGACTACATCGTGTGTGCTCACTTGATGGTAACGTACCGTACCATCTCAACTTCCATACGGTAGTGAAAAAGTTCGGTGCCACCAACTTTACTTCAGCCAACCAATACCATCATCCTGCTCATGCTACTCAAAATTACCGTGACTATATAATTACCTCCGTCAAGAAGGTTACGTTTTCGTCGGTTTGTCTGTCTGTTAGCCTGTTATTCTGTCGCTCAGTCTATCTGTCACCAACATAACTCAAAAAGTCATGGACGGATTTTGACGAAATTTACAGAGATTATTAGGCCTGTTAGGAGGAACAGATGATTTTTTGTTATTTTAATCGGGGCTGGAAAAAACCCAAAGGTTAAATTAAATAATAATAATAATAAACGAGCGTTTATTACCGTATACGAGGGATTTTATTAGCCTCATTTCTTGCCAGCGCTGATATCAATTTATCATCTTACCCCATCATAACCCTATCTTACCCAATCATAACCCCATCTTACCCAATCATTACCCTATCTTACCCAATCATAACCCCATCTTACCCAATCATTATCCTATATTACCCAATCATTACCCTAGCTTACCCAATCATTACCCCATCTTACCCAATCATTACAATATCTTACCCAATCATTACCCTATCTTACCCCATCATTACCCTATCTTACCCAATCATTACCCCATATTACCCAATCATTACCCTATCTTACCCAATCATAACCCCATCTTACCCAATCATTACCCCATCTTACCCCATTATTCTGTACTCCCCAAATTTCAAAAATATGCAGTCAACAGTGGCTTTCTTATGAAAAATCCCTTAACCGGGTACCTAAGTGATTCTAAATAGCAACTTCCATACGCAGCCTACCTATAATGGTACACCTACACGACAGCGTTTACCATCCGTAGGCACAGCTAAAGGATAACGAGTTCATATCAGGATGGGTCAAATGCTTGACACACTATATGAAGCAGCTATACGCTGGCCCTTGCAGGATAAAACGTTCTATAGGCTATGTCACTCTAAATTAGATGCGAGTGCCTTTATCTATGCACTAAACATAGCATTGTTCATACGCCAGCACGCCATTCCTAGCACAGCCGTGATTTACCTGCATTTGCGTGCCCGGACAACAGTTTTTCGGGCTGAACGAGCACGCCAAGGCAGGTATTCCCCGTCGGTGCACGGGAAAGCGTGCTGGTAATGACACGGCGCTATTCTTACTGAATTCTTTATGCATTTTTACGATGAGTTACGCGGCTAGGGAAAAAAGTACAATTCCAAACGTTCATGTGATCGAGTCCGCATGTCGGCATCACGACAAGGGCTGCATGGTCGGAGCCCGACGCCCTTGGCGAAGAGGAGTCGGAGCAGGACGCAAGCTTGCTTGTCCAGCAGTCAGTGTTTGAGTCGGATAAAAATGTGCCTGTTTGGTTAAGGAATTTAGCCTAAGTCGTGGGTGTAAGGACTGGGAAATTTAAAGGCCAGGCGTTTGAATCACCCACTAGCTATTTAATGTTTAGAGGAGCTGGATGAAAATGGGCCAATTTTGCTGTTAAAAGAATTGGAGTCGGTATCCTAAGGAGTGTGCTGCAAGGAGTCGGACTCTGGCTTGACCCAGGCGTCGGAATCGGTTCACGGGAATCAGGAACCGTGGTAAGGGTAAGCAAAGGCAACGAAGCAGCCGCCGGTCCCCGACAGGCGGCCCATAGAGAGACGGCTCGGCTATTCCCGCCGATGACACACCAACAAACGAACAAAGACGTGTCGGGCCCGTAAAATTGCGCCAGAAATGCAGACGCAATTGATTGCGTCACACGACCGACTTGCGGGAAATTCCGCAGTAGCTTTGTGGTTCAGCTGGGCGGGCAGTGGCTACTGACGGGTTAGCCTACTATAGCTAATTATTGACTTCCGAGGCTACCTACTGCAGAGTAATAAAACCTAAGTTTTGTGGTGGCTGACTCAAACGTCGCGCCCACTCTGGTTGGTGAGTGCAAGTTTTCAGCACATGAGAACATGACAAAAATTGACCACGGGAATTTTTTTTTCTTTTTTTTTCCTGACAATAAAATTTTCGGCACTCGAAAAAAATTTTTCGGAAAAAATTCTTCATGAGCTTTTAGTCAATGGGCTGTTAGCAGCCTTGCTTTTTGCGCCCAATACTTCAGCACTTTTTCAAATTTTTGCATCTAGTCAGAGAGCGGAGTGCGAGAACATGCAGGAAGTTAGTAAGTTCATGAATATTCGTGATTTATGAATCCTCACTAGAGCAAGCGTAAAACCTTTACTACAAATCATTGGAGATTTAATAACAGCACTAGCGACATTCAATCCTCACTGACGCCTTACCCCAATGCTACTGTAAGTTAGAACCGTAGCACTAGCTTAGCGAATAATTTAGGGTGCCTAGGAGTCCCCAAACAAGGGTGTTCACAAGCTCTAGAGACGCGAGGCAAAGGAGGTGCGAAAAGTTTTATTTCTATGCCATTCAAAATTTGACTTAAAGTCGGCCCACAAATTACAAAAATTTACATAGATTTCATTTATCCTAATCATACAGGCAATCACTTTTGTAGGGAGTGCAACAACGTTATCAAAATTCTCCCGGGGTATCAGGCGTACACAGAAAAGGCTGGGAGCCATGCCTGGGTTAGGGAGATGATAGCTAGTATAGTGCAGTCAAATTCGCTAAGCGCCCACAGAACCCTGTAAAGTCCAAACATACCTTTTTATTTCATCACAAAGGAGGATGATACATTTTTGCTAATATGTGCATTATTGGAATACATCAAATACGAATACCATCGTGAAAATATTATTATTGCATACCGTATGAAAATTTTTCATACGGAACCTGCATCTACGCTACGAAATTTTAAATCTATTTAGACTCACACAGCACGTCTATATTATGCCGAGGTTACAGAGTGCAATCGCATGGTCAACCTAATGAGCGGTTGGTACCTACGTTGTTCATGGAAACGTTCCCGGCGTGTCGTACGTTAGGTATCTGATGCTGCCAACCTTTGCTAGGTAGCTATGTACCTATCTATCGTGTCGACGGGCCACCTAGGTGCACATTCGCTCCATCACGTTCAGCATACGATTGCATAGTGTGGTCCCGGCAGAAATTGAAGACCTCTAAGGACTGCTAAGCATCTTAGAATAGAGGACTTTGGTTTTCGATCCGTATTTTGTCCTCGATACCGTATTTTGTCCTAGCTAAGACTGGAAGCCTTATTGTACACAAAGGCCAAGAGATGGAACACGAAGAATAGTAGGTACCTAGGTAGCTACTATAGAAGATTTCAAAAGGTACAATGATATAATGAGAGGGCTACCCAGGCACGTTTATCTTTCAAGAATTAAATACCACTTTTAGACTCATGTTACTTTCAGGACGAGCGTCTGATGTGTGACTAATGTTGTATTATAGGCCTATTTTCTTAGCATTTCTGAAGACATTTTTACTTCCGGCTAGGCCGCGTGGACTACTCTATCCATTGGCATTCCTTATCTTTAGTCAACAATTATATCTAGGCTTTATACGGTAGGTAAAAAGCGCGGCAAAACGATTCGACTCAGTAGGTACTCTTCAAAAAATTTAACAGAGAAGGAAAACAAAGACTGGAGAAAAGTTCAAAAATATTTTGAGTACCTAAATCTACAATCGCTGCCATTTTGCATTATTTCGTTTCCAATATCACATGAAGACAATAGGCTCCGGTAGAGCTAATACACTGACCAATGTGTTTACTAACGTTGTCCAGTACGAGACGAGAGATATAGATAGCGAACGGCAGTAACTTTCTGAGAAAATGGCATTTTAGTACCAAGTTCAATAAAGAAATCGCCTGTGCCATCTATATACTAATCAAGGTCGCAGAGTATCACGAAGTCAAACGTAGGTATTCTTTTTTGTGGTAGGAGAGGGAGGGGGATTTCGTAGCTTAGATGCAGGTTCCGTATAAATGCTCATACGGCATGCAATAATAATCATATTGTCACGATGGTATTCGTATTTGATGTATTCCAATAATGCACGTCTAGATATCGATGAAAATGAGGCTACTTTGATAACGAAAACATAGCCAGGAGTGTAGAACTTTAAGTATCCGACTCCGCAACCCTGAAAAAAATAATAAATTAACAAAACGGCGTTTTCACTTGCAGTGAAAAGTATTTTTGTCCATTCTTTTTTACTTCGCTTTTAATAAATATTCCAATATTTCGCCGCATCCTCTCGAATTTGTTTGAGTAGCTTCTTTCACACCTAGCCTATGTCACACGCTAGTCAAAAGAACGAGTATCGTCATATTTTCGTCCGAACGTGTGGATGTGCCCATTTAAATAGCACACACTTGCAAAGAATTTTAAGTAATAAATCCCTCCAGATATACCTAATGATGTCCGAAAGTTTACTAACGGTACTTGCAGGGTAAACTGAAATGATGGTGACGATTTTTACGCCATGCAATCTCAAAGCTGTGTTTAGATGAGTTAAACATAACGTTCGAACAAAAAACGTTTCAATGGAAGTGTGTTGCTAGCAATTACCGTATTCTCCCCTATCTTTTCACATCAATTATGCCGACTTTTCACTCGAAAACTAGCCCTAAGTCGTTTCTGTCCCTCGTTTCGACGACAGTGACGTGCTGTGACACGTTGGAGAAAACGTCGCCATCTCAATGATAGACTCACCGCACTCTGCAGACCGGGGTTCCGTGAGAAAGAAAAAAACACCGGAAGAAAATTGCCGTTAGCAGGCACTCACCAAATCTTCCTTTCATCACACGCTTCTAATGTTGCCTGTTTATCGTAACGCTTACTCCACCGAGACACCAACTGAGCACACTTAAAATTAACTCAACATAGCCTAGAGTCTGTAGTATAAATTCACCACGAAAGAAAGGTTAGCGGGTACTCGCGACTCCTTCCTTCTCTCCCACCATTCCCTTCTTTTCAGCTTTTGGTTTCTCTAGAAAAAAAAAGTTAGAAGAGACGCATAAACGCTATCGTATAAGGCATAGGCTTTGGTTTTTACCAGTAAAGTGCAGTAGAAAACGGGCATGTAATCAAGTGGGTGACGGATGCACAACGAAGGACAAGGAAAAGTTTTCAGAAAGAAAATAGGAAGAGCGAAGGGTGAGGAGTAGCAACAGCGGTTGGTGGGTCGGCGTGACTAGCATGATACTCTCGCGATACACACACATTCCTTTTACTAGTACACACCCAGGAAAACAACGGATCTTGGTACATATTTGCATGACTTGCATCACGTCTGCACTGAAGAATTTCAACAGCGGAGACACACAAAACAACGCACACTACCATCCCATAACACCGCCAGAACACAACTGACAACTGTAGATTGATGCATCAAAGAGTGTGTGAGTGTGCGTGTGCGCATGACGATGATGACGTCACGCGCACGCACACACGCACGGCCGCCACCACCACGCGGTTGTTATGGATTACTGAAGGTTATTATTACGCGCTCGGTTTGTAACGCACAGGAAGTATTGGCATGTACGGAGTTATTGGTTATAAACCTTGTGTGTAGGTCTGGCTCTGGTCGTAAAGAGAGCTTACAGCGCTATTATTCATAGTAAGACGCCCATTGACTAAAACGAGT
>LQNS02276866.1:13574936-13604201 GCA_001587735.2 Parhyale hawaiensis
ATCGTGTCCCCAATCACCAAACCGCACTCCAGTGCGAGGGACGCAAGCCTCAGGCCATTATTGTTGGACTTTCAGTAGAGACTGTAGTCGCCTATAGCTCCATGGGATGCTTGTACCTCTCGGCCCACTTGCGCATTGAAATCACCTGCCACCACCAGCAGGTCATGTCTCAGAATCGCCTCTAGAACTTGTGCAGGCTGGCCATAGAAGTCGATCTTGGCATCATCCTCTGCTACCTCCGCGGGTGGGTATATTACAACTGGGTGTGCATACGGATCCTACGGATTTTGCTGCTCGCTCCCTCAAAGTCATCCAAGGCCACCCTCACCCTTCTGCCACGATTTATCGCAACTCCCTCAGTGTGCTGCTCATCTGGGCGCCACTGTAGAGAAATGTTCCATTCTGGGCAGGGTACTCTCCAACTTCCGGCCATCGCACCTCCTGCAGCGCCAGCACATCCAACCCATACCGCAGCACCTCCCACTTTAATCGCCGCAGCTGGCACCGCACGGAACATTGTCCTGACGTTCCAAACTGCAATATTTACTTGAGATTTCCATTTGACAGTCCGGGTACTGTATGCCGTTTCATCAATGGGCTGCCCCGTAAAGTTCGCCCAGCAGCCAGCAGAGTGGCAATGGGAACCGTGCGATTGTTCATTACTGCCCATGCAGCAGCTATGAGTGTTTTGTATGGGGCCGTTAAATCCACGCTCAACCCTGGTTGGGGGAGTTCGAGAGTAATAATTGAAAAAAGTCTACATACGAAGGGTCAAACGCTGATTACAGTTACTGATACTAAAATATCAGTTCATAAAACTTAATTAGAATCATTTCTCCTAAAAAACTAGTTTTGCACACTACATAGTATCAAACAAACAATGGCTAAAAGCGCTGTGTCCTCAGTGCCGCTGGTATAGGCAAAGGGAACAGTGAAAACTCCTAAACCTAGATAATTCATAAACTCGTTAGATAATTCGTAAACACGAAGGATAACTTGTAAACACGATAGATAATTCGTAAACACGATGGATAATTTGTAAACACGATAGATAATTCGTAAACACGATGGATAACTTGTAAACACGATAGATAATTCGTAAACACGATGGATAATTTGTGAACGCGATAGATAATTCATAAACACGATAGATAATTCATAAACTCGTTAGATAATTCGTTAACACGAAGGATAACTTGTAAACACGATAGATAATTCGTAAACACGATGGATAATTTGTAAACACGGTAGATAATTCGTAAACACGATGGATAACTTGTAAACACGATAGATAATTCGTAAACACGATAGATAATTCATAAACTCGTTAGATAATTCGTAAACACGAAGGATAACTTGTAAACACGATAGATAATTCGTAAACTCGATGGATAATTTGTGAACGCGATAGATAATTCATAAACACGATAGATAATTCATAAACTCGTTAGATAATTCGTAAACACGATGGATAACTTGTAAACACGATAGATAATTCGTAAACACGATGGATAATTTGTGAACGCGATAGATAATTCATAAACACGATAGATAATTTGCATACATGATAGACAATTCGTAAACACGATAGGTAACTAGTTAACACGATAGATAATTTGTAAACACGACACATAATTCGTAAATACAACCGATAACTCCTAAGCGCGATGGACAACTCGTAAACACGGTCGATCATTTGTAAACAAGATATATCATTCGTAGGTACAACAGATAATTCTAAACGCAATAGACCACTCGTGAACACGGTAGATAATTTTTAAACACAATAGATAATTCGTAAATGCGATAGACAATTGGTAAACATGGTGGATATTTCGTAAACACGATTGATTATTCGTAAATACGATAGACAATTGGTAAAGTCGGTGGATAATTCGTAAACACGATAGATAATTCGTAAACACGTTAGACAATTCGTAAACACGATAAATAATTTGAAATAACGTTACACAACTCTTGAACACGTTGGATGCATAACTCGCATACGCTAATTGAAAACACGATAGATAACTCGTAGACACCACAAATAACTCGTTAAACAGATAGATAACTCGTAAACATAATAAATAATTTGAAATTATCGTACACAACTCGTAAACACATTGGATAACTTGTGAACATGTTTGCTAATTAGAAACTCGACAGATAATTGGTAAACATGACAGATGACTCGTTAACACGATATATAAGTCGTAAGCACGACAGATAAATCATAATGCGCAGCTATGACAGATAATCATAAACACGATAGATATATTGTAAACACAATAGATAGTTAGTAGACAAGACTGTTTACTCATGAACACGATAGATTATTTATTCGTCATCACGATTAGAAACTGATAAACCCTTTTGATTACTTGTACAAGTAGCTATATACTAATTGTAGACTATAGACAGATAACTCGTATACAGGATAAATAGCTCGTAAGCATGACATAAATTGTGAACAGCGATAGATAACTGGTAATCGCTATAGATAAATTGTGATCATGAAAGATAACAACACACTCTAGATAATTAATAAACATGGGTGCTAATGGCACTTCAAACAATAACTAATAAACGTAATGGATAACTCGTAAACACCACCGTTGAATCGTAACCATGATCGATGACTTGTGACCACGATAGATAACTCGTAGACACTTTAGACGACTTGTAGACACGTATGCTAATTGGAAACACGACAGATAACTCGTAAACTCGACAGATAACTCATAAGCACGTCGGATAACTTATAAACACGACAGATAATTTGTGCACTCAATGGATAAAATTTTCATCTGCTTTACCGTAGACTTTTTATTGTAACTCTAAAACCATTATGAATTTTCAAATTCGGCGAACATACATATAAAAACCAATCTGTTACGAATCCAACGGTCTCTATCATCTCTCTACGATAAAAATTATAGGAGAAATGCTTTTTGAAAATCGGGAAAAAACTTTTCAGAAAAGGCCCCCACCCCCTGTTTTACCCACTTAGTCTGTCACGGACTGCCTAAAACTTTGCCTGCGTGTCCGTCTGACATATAGCTACTGTTTAGTAAAATGAAACTTTTTTGAAAATTAGAAGGTTTTTCGCAGACGGTCCCCTGAACAGAAGACGGTGTTATGGAAAAAATATAAATGTGTATACATATATTTTTTTTTTCTTGTACGACTGCATAGCATGTATACATAAAAAAAGTAATAAATGCATACTTTAGGTAAATGAGTAAAGTAAGTAGTGTTCTGCATAGTACTTGTAACATTCAAACTCGCTCTACAATCTATAACGGCTTTACCCTCGAACATTGTAGAACGAGCTTGAATGTTTCTTGTACTAGAACACTACTTTCTTGATACGTTTATGTAAAGTATTTATTACTTTTCTATGTATACATGTTATCGTACAAGAAAAAATATATATATACACACCCACTTACGTCTTTTTCATAACGATGGGTGCACAGCCACGAGGATAGGTCTTCCCAAGGCTAAAGCTTGGCTTATGTGCTGATTGGTCGTCGTACGAATGGCTGGGAGCCTGTGCTTGGTGGGAAGGAATGGCTGGAAGCCTGTGATTGGTGGGAAGGGATGGCTAGGAATCTGTGATTGGTCGGAAGTGATGGCTGGGTGACTGTGATTGGTGGGAAGGGAGCAGCCACAGAGATAAAAAAATTCTGGTCAGTGCAGGGAAGTGGGCCGGTGTTTGCTCATTCTACCAAACCTCTTTGGCTTGCAGCCTGTCATCTTGGGCGAGGAATGGTGGGTAAACACTATAAAATATGCAAGAAAATTACTAATCACGAAAATTTCAGTAAGATAAGAGTGCGCATGTCTCAATCACTAATCACTCAATTATAATTCATTATTGCGTACTCCCTGTCACTGACCCCAGTCAGTCGTTCCTTTCCTTCGTGCAATTCTTTTCGCCGCAGCAGTCTCATCTGCATCTGGCGGAGGTTGTAATGCATATTCAGCATCTGAACTAATCCTTAGTATTTGCGAAGCATCATTATTATTTGCTCCGCCGGTATCTAACTTTATTTGCGGCTGGTAACAGTCAAAAGCCGGCAAGTTCTTTCCTTGCTTTATGGGGTGCTGTACTCTTAATCAATATAAAGCCATTGGAGCGGTCGCGGGCTTCCGTCGAGACCCAGCTTGCTGTATTACCGGTCCACTACCCCCCATCGGGTCGCTCGATTGGGGTCGATTTTTTGGCGCTATCATTTTTTTGGCGCCGAATATTTTGACGCTGATTGAAATTGAGACAGGATATATGAACCAGATGAAATTACTATAAAACCTGTTATTTTAGATTAATATCTAAAAACTAACAATGAAATAGTCTCACAATATGTAAAATACGCTTGTCATCTGTCACATATTAATGCAAATCACATCAACACTATACTGTATTCAATATTGAAGTTATTTCTTTAATGCATCTTCTAATTATGGGCTAAACCACGCAAATATTCTAAAGGCTCTTTTTCTAACTTAACCTAACCTAACCTGCAACTTACCACAAACCAAAAATTCTTTACCCGAAATTTAAAAAAGGGGTGGTTAGAAAAACCAGACCTGCCCTCCCCTAACCTATCCGAAGTTATTGAATGTTCCAATCCAACTTACCCAAAATTAGTTCGGGTTTTCCGACAGTAGGGCCTAAAACGAGCGAAAACGGACAAAAACGGACAAAACGTAAATTCTAGGCGAGGGTGAGGTACCCATGCCCTAACCCAACCATGCCTACCCTAACAATACCTAGCCTAACCACCTAACCACATTTAACGTAACCTGACCTTACCTAACCTAACCTAACCTTACCTAAACTAACCTTACCTAAGTATTGGGCGCCAAAATACATATTAATCGCAGTAAGTTTTTTGCTATTACCCTCACTTAATTTCAGTATTTTTGTAGACATATTTAAGTAAAATCAGGCATTCTAAAGGTTTTTGTGAATATCGTTTTCGTTAGAAATGCTGCATTTCTGAGATATTTGACTTTACAGTTTCCAATATTTCTCTAAGGAGAAAATAGCCGGCGTCATTATAGGCTTGCCAGCAACTTCAAAATAAGCTAACCGAACCTTTCTAGGCTAACTTAACTTTACCCAACCTAACTTAACGTACCTAACATAACGCAATGTAGCCTAATTCGCCTAACCTAACCTTATTCAACCAAAATTAACCCAAAAAGCCTATGAAAATAGGTATTCCATAACACGGTACGATTGTGATTATTTTCTCTGATAAAGAAACAATAAGAACTTCATCGTCGAATACTGTATCTCGAAAACTAAGCCTCTCCGACAAAAATGTTATTCGTGAAAAACGTCTTAGAATGCCTTATTTGACCTAAATATGTGAACAAAAATACGGTATTTGAGTGAGGGGTAATGGTAAAAATATAATTTTGGCGCCAAATAATCGGCGCCATAAAGTCCCATTCCAGCTCGCTTGTGCTCTTACTATCGGGTAGCTCCAGCGCTTCCGTGCCTGCATTTGTTCCCGGTTGAATGGAGATTCCAAATTAGTGACTACCGTCCAGTGGTGCCATACCACAGAGGATGTGAGTTGCATCTAAACCTCTTACTGTCATCTTATTTCTTTCCCTTCTCGCCTCTCTCCAATTCACAGCTCACGGCTTTAGGTTCATGTATTACTCTGCTGTATCAATCCGTTAGCAATAGCATTACTGATCTATCGTGGTGCAATGCTTTCACAAACCGTTGCCAATGGACTGTTGTATTGCAAGTTGTGCTTGTAGTCATTCTCAGTACGGAAGTTGCCACGATAAATTCTTTTATTGGAAGGTGCTGAGTCTGATAGCATTCATACTGTCAATTGATTTTCCGTTCAATGCCTTTCCTGTAGTTAGCTAAATAACCATTGTGTTAGTGTTATCGGAGACCAGACATCGTCATTGTGCCAAAAGATAGCTGCTTGAAATCGTTGCATCGCAATTGTCTATAATCGTTATTAACGGAGTGGTCTATTTTTTCTAGTAGCTAGCTCCATCTTAAGGTTCTAAAAGGTTTACGTTATGCACCATCTTGTAAGTTATTGTAATTTTAAATCAATTTAATAGTATAAGCATAGAAATTATATTGGGTAATCATTTGCAACCGTTTGCGCGCGTACCCTCCGCCACGAGCTGTCCCGGGCGAGCAATGCCAAGTAAGTTATGTTTTTGTCGTGTTTGTCTGCCTGTCTCTTTGTTTGTCTGTCACAAAGATAACTCAAAAATTATAGACGGTTCTCATCTAAATTTACAGGGAATATTAGGCATGGTAACAGCAACAGATGATTCACTTCTGGTGTTGATTTGTCTGCTTTTTTTTTTTTAGTATCGTAACTCAGAAAGTTAAGGACAGATTTTCTTGAAATTTAAATGAGTTACTATAATAATAGTAATAATAATAATACAATAATTTTTTTTTCTCATAAGGTACTGTGTCCAACAAGACTAGGGCACAGCGCCTGAGGTTTTCATGATTAAAACAAACTTAAGAATAATACTAAACCCTAGCATCAGAGAGTTATACATAATTATGTTCTGCTGAGAGTCACTGCCACAATGCCTACACATTATGAATGAGATGATAAGAGAAACGTAGGCTACACAGAGTTAAGGCAGAATACCTAGGTTTTTTGGGAGTTTGAAGTACCTTTTGCAGAATACAGTTGGCCAGAGAAAATAGAATCGAGAGAAGAAGTTTTAGATTTTTCTATTGAGAGCATGAATGGTAGCGTACAGAAAACAGTCGGCTAAGGCTGGGTGTAGCGAACTAGTCAACACTAGTTAGCACGGTTACAGGTATATCAAAATAGGGAGAAAAGTGAGGTGTGAAATTTAGAAGATATAGACCAGCTAGCCCTTTTCAAGAGTGAAAGAGAAACGGACATGTATGACAGGAAATAAAAATAGAGTCGAAAGACAATGCAGATAGAATTACAGTGCACATTATGATATGATAAGAAAAGAGAGAAAGTGTAGAACTAGACATACTATACAGTGTAACAAAAGAAATCGGAAAAAAGCGACAACAGTCGCCAGATTTTGTTTAACATTTTCATTCGATCTTCGATTACCCAATTTGATTGCTAGCTATACGCCCGAGAAGATAGTGTCTCCAATGGTTCTTCGCACGGGAGAAGGTAAAAAAAGCCTGGCGGTGTAGGTCGGCTACCTCGATCAGCGGCTTACCTCCCGAAACAGTGGGGGAAGTATTGGGAGCCTACGTAACTTTGCAAAACTAGCCTCGTCAGCAGGAGCTGCGGCAAGCTGCTACATCACCTGCGGAGAAAAGTAAATGACCAAAATTTTGTGATGATCTCCTTGTCCGTTCGTTTGTAGCTGTGTTTGATTTTATGCATGTCAGTACAATAAATCAAAATGTTATCAATGGATCTATATAAAATTTACAGAAGTTGCTTGCAGCGTTGGAAGAACACATTTTTAAAATTTAGTGATGTTCGGTTGGTCTGTTAGTGTGTTTGACTAATGTTTGTCAGTATCTTTGTTAACAACATAGCTCAGAACTGTAGGAACGGATCTTCAAGAAGATTACAGAAACTGTTAATGCTGTCAAAAGGCACAAATGATTACATTTTGGTGTTGATACAAAGAAAATAATGGTTTCAGAACCAATTTGAATTTTTCGTTGCCGTTGCCTGGATTGACGGAGGTGTGTGCTCTCAGCGTGCTCTAGCTTATTATTCTCATTATGCATAGTAACAGAGCGTTATTAATAATATAACTATTCCGTGCTGCTCTAGCCCGGAGGTAACCAAATATTTACGTTTAAATACGACCATAACTTCTAGTCCTCCTTCAGGGGTGTAGGATTACAACTCTCAATAACAAAATCACGTGTTATGCATCATGTCCTTGATGTTTTTATACATTTTGGAAGAACATATGTTTAATGGCTTCAACGATAAGAAAAAGAAGTCGGTGCAACGATACGTATTGTTCAAACGTTTTTATTGTTTATCGATACATGCTTATTGCTTAACTAGAGCAGCACTCCGGAAATGTAGCCGTCCGCCTAACAACGCTATGCTAAAAGATACAATGGGATAGAGACAAAGAGGCAAATGGACTGACGAATCATCACCAAAATTTAATAATCTATTTCTCTTGACATTTCTAACCGTTCCTATAATTTTTGTGAAGATCCGTCCCTAAATTTTCAGTTATGTTGTTAAAAAACAGAAAGAGAGTCAATTAAAAGGACAGATAGATCATCCAAAATGATCAGTAACTTATTTTTTTTGTGACATTCCTAACAGGTCCTGTAAATTTCAGGAAGACTCGTCCATAACTCTTTCAGTTATGTTAGCAGCAGACAGACAAAATAACACACAAACCCTGATGCACATACCGTAAAGTGGGGATACTTTTTCCACCTGAGGTAACATTGTCCAGCTCATTTTCTCAAATTCTAAATAGTTATCAAGGCATACGATTTGTTACAATGTAGGTATATGAAGTGTACGACATATATGCTAATTTGCGCGTCTGTCCATTTTACGCAAATTAAAAAAAGTGACTGGACGATGTTATCCCAGGCGAACAAATGCAACCATACTTTACGGTAACCTCCTATGTTTGTGTTTCTACCGTTTCTAGTATACCTCAAGATGGCAGAACTGCATGGTTTCACTACCGATGTTCTGGATAGATAGAAAGCGCCCTTTATAGGTCTTTTCAGGTTCAAATACAATCATTTCCTTGTACGAGGGCACAGTTGTATGCGTACCAATGAGGGTGTACGAGTTAAAGTTACCAGCTTGTGGTGAATTCCCAATTCGTATTTCAATGTTGTGAAATTTATTAGCGATCCCCCCCAGGGGTTGCATCCAGGCAATTATGCGGGTGATAGCGCAGACTGATCCCAAGTCAAATACAATAAAAGGGTGGATATCATCTTCTGCCTCAGTTTGCAAGCAATCATAAATATTCCAAATATAGACGCCATCTAGTAGATTTTCGGGATTTCTTTCCGGTGAAGCAGTTATGTCAGAATGCGCATGCACCTTCACCACATCAGATGGAAAGATTTTTGGAATGGGGCGTTTTGTAAAGCAAGTAATTGGGCTTACGTGTGACCCATTCAATCCACCAGTCAGCAGTAAATTTGAAAGGACAAAGATACCATCGGACATCTGGCACACGCAGCCACACCAGTCTTTCACTGCGCATTGCTTGACGGCGACGCTGAGACGACTGGATGGTCTCTGATGACAAGCTGGTAGAATTTTCGATGGTTGCGCGTGGAATGACAGACAGGTGGTAGAACATGGCGTGCGCCGTCACTGGCGTAGCGATACTCACGAGGCAGGTTATGGTCAAGAGGAACCACTGGAAACAACGAGACTGTTTCAATTACAGACATTTACAGATTCTCTTGCCAGAGATTATATAAGAAAGATGTGTGCACGGAGCTGAGTAATATACCATAAATACAAAATATATCGAGTACCATACAACATGAACCGGCGCTTGGCTGGCATTGTAAAAGCATTATAAAAGAAATGACCGAACAGCTGTCATTTTGCTCTCCGACATAGAAACCATATACATCTTAGGTTTTTAGAAGGACTTATTCACTAAGCTACTCTTTTTTATAATGCGACCAGTAATTTAATAATTTAGATAGTGTTTTGCTAATACATATTACGATGTTCATCGCACCCGACTGAAGTGATAGAGGTGATAATGTTTTCGTTCAGTATGTGTCAATAAATGCATATATATGTGTGTCTGCAACTGCATCTATATTTGCAGTTGCACTTCCGAGTCGAATATATATGTGTATATATATATATATATATATTTGTAATTCGTCTGACCTAGATGGGAAAAATATTGAGCTTACTGACTGTAGACTGATCGGGGCCGATATATTGGTAAGGCCAGAGCCGGGGTCCGGTTAGTGCTGAACGCGCCGCCGGTCAAATTTGGAGCCCACATATAAGTTGCATTGGAACTGGTACTCTTGTTTTGTTTTACATTTATTTCACTTCATGTTGAAAATTTTGGCTGCCAAATACTCGATATTTGTATATTTTTCTTGATCCAGGAGAACATGTATCGAGTACCTGAAAGTCAAAGTTTTCAACTTATATAAAACATGGTGAGAACAAAGAGGACTTCGTGTTCACAGTGGGTGACTAGTTCAACAGCTTTACGATATTTTGCCACTTGAGTGTTTCATATTTACGTGAAAATTACATGTTGGCCTACTTCCGTAAAGGAGGTTGTGTTTTTGTCGAATTTGACTGTTTGTATGTCAAAAAGTTTGTCTGTCTATCCGTCAGTTCGATTTTATGTTTACCTGTCACCAAGCTAACTCAAACATATATAAAGGGATTTTCACGAAAGTCTCTAAGAATGCTAGGAATGTTAGGAGGTACAGATGATTAACTTTGGTGAAGATCTGTTCAACCGTTTGCTTGTTTGTCTGCCTCTTCTCTGTTGATAACATAACTAAAGAAATCAGAAGATTGATTTTCATTAAATTTAAACAAATTGTAAGGAATGTTGCAATGAGCAAATGCCCTAATCTTTTAAGATGCTCTGCTTGTCCGTTTGTTTGTTTCTATGTTTGTTTATTATCTTTATCAGGAACATCATTCAAAACGTTATGAACGGATCTTCATGAAAAATGTAGCAGTTGTTAGAAATGTTAAAAGATACAAATGACCAAATTTTGGTGATAAACGATTCGCTTGTGTGTTTGAAGTTTGTCAAACTATAATTCAAAAAGCTACCGACGAATCTATAAGAAAAATGCAGGAGCGGTCATCGCTGCTAAGAGGCAAAAATGACAAAATTCTGGTGATCATAAAAATGAAATCCTGGTTTCAGGACCAATTTGAATTTTTTGTCAACATTGTCTTCATTAGCTGAAATATGCGCCAGCAGAGTGCTTTAGTTTCCTTTGATTTCGTTCTTTTCTCGGACTTTGTATCTCCTACAGTATACGCAATGCTACAATATAACATTCAAAATTATCCTTACACAACAAACGCAATAGTGACACCGTGTTTATTGCACTGCTGGCTTCCCTGATAGCAGAGATGAAATTCAATACACTCCAGAGAAGCGATGGCAAAAAAGGCACTTTTATAGAGTAGTCTATAACTCTGGCATGCTTGTCGCTGCTCACAGTCTTAAGACAAATCCGGAGACTTGAATAAATTGTTACTATCCACTCTAGTCAATTATCTGAAGAAAAGAAAATTATTATCTTATTCGCCAAGTTTCTTTCACGAATCCATATTAAGGCCGTTTCACACGTGAGAGTTTTGCCCTGCGTTCATGCTTCACCGCATCTGAATGCGCTGCTGTGTCCGTTTAAGCCGCTGGTAGGGGTAAAGTAGTTGGTATCCTAGATTAGATGAGGCATTTATAATAACACTGACAGTAGCTGAGCAAACTGACTTGAAAGCTAACATTTTCGGCAGGTCAGTTAAGCCACAGCCACACCAGTGCTGCCAGCCACGTGCGATGCAAAAAATTTCCTGCACGAAAAATGTTACGTGGAGTACAGCAATCAACTGTCCCCACCGACGCAACCCAGACTGCGTGACACACGTATATCGCTGTCGGTCATGGGTAATTCTCATATATTGCATTGTATTACTTGGCCTTAGTATGTAAACAACGAACGTGTGAACGGGCCTGAAGAAACACTTCTCTTTCTTCTAAAATGAAACCGGCAATTACATTTGTTTCACCGAGTTTAGACTACCACACAAGCTTGAAGCTAAAGAGTGGGACAAAGAAACTCTACAGTGGCAGGGGCCGCTCCCACCAATAGCGAGCACAGCTTGCAAATAGCTCACTGATACCAATCAAATCCAGCTACGGTCAATTCCTGTTATTAGCTTTTAATATCGCGTCCACTTGCTAATATCAGTACAAAATCTCATATTATCACCTACAGTATTTTATAAACAGACGTACCTAAATTTTAGGACTAAGAACAAAATAGTAAAATCTTGGGGAAAATAGAAGGGAACGGTAACCCTTGTAGGCGCGGTCGGCAGAATTTAAGCTTTGAAATAGTAAAACTTATTCTGTATTTTTATCTGCCTCGGCAGTGATCGGTGTGTGTTACAAAACTGCATAAAGGTGCAAAAAAGACTGATTTGTTGCTACCTGGTGCTCTACTGAAGTATTTTCAAAAATGAAGAGAAAAACTTATTCATAGAGCAATATACGACACACATGTTATAACAACGCTAGTACGACAGTAGCTTATAATTGCAGAAGTGTCATGAGATTCATGGGGAGTAAGCCATCAATACCGAGATAAAGACCAATGTACTGTACCTAGAACTTAACTGTTAGCTGTCAGTCTTTTCTGTGCTTATAGAGTTTCTAATCCAAGGCTGTAGTGCTTTGACCAACTCTTTATCATCCGCGAACGAAGTGAGTGGTGATATTTCTATGTTTGTCCACCAACACAGTGGTCGAAGGAGTAGAGCAATCTTCATAATTTTTTGTAGGGAGTTTGGTGGGTTGACATAGATGTGACCCATGTCAAAAAACTGGGCCTAACTGGCCATAAAAAATGACGGCGATGAAATTTGCTCTCCAACGAAACTCCCAAAAACAGGTAGAAGGAGTTTAGGTATGTTCATGATTTTTGCAGGGAGGCTTGTGAGTAGCCCTCAATATGACCCATGCCACAAAACTAGAATTAGCTGGCCATAGAAAATGACGGCGTTGAAATTTGCTCTCCACCCAAAAAAGAGAGAAAGAGTTGAGTTATGCTCATGATTTTTTGCAGGGAGTCTGGTGGACTCTCCCCGATGTGGCCCATGCCAAAGAACTAGGATTAGCCGGCCCTCATAAATGATGGCAATAAAATTTGCTCCCACAGCGGGTGATGGTCTTACGTCACGAGGCGTTCTAGTTATTACCCGCAAGCAAAGTGAGAGGTGATAATGTTTTCATTGAAGATTTAAGTATATATATATATAATATATATATATATATACTTAAATCTGTCGCCTTCAATAAAATCTAAATATATATATATATTATATATATATATTTAGATTTTATTGAAGGCGACAGAGAACTCGGTGTTAATAATACACCGGCCTACAAAACAGATGAGCGTGTCCTCAGATCCATCATCCACAATAACGTTACGTGCAGGAATCCCGATAACGAATTCACACTCATCATATACTACAAGAACAAGAAAACCGTCCAGATTCTCATGATAAATAGTCTATCACTGCCTCCAGAACTACAGCAGAAAAATGTCGTATACGAATTTACTAGCAACTTTGGAGATTGTGAACACCACCATAAATCGTACATCAGCATGACCACCACGACACTATCATGGGGACTAATGATGCACCTTAGATCAGGAGCCCTGCCAATCACTCAAGAAATGTTCACAATCAACCGATCACCAGGGAAACACTTGTGAACAAGTTAACAACACAAAAATTCTCCGGAAAAATTGTGACAATCATCGTTTGCCAATTGAGAAGCAATTCTCATCCGACTGAACCAACCATCTATTGACTCCCAGTTCACCGGTATCTGTACAACGCTGCAACTTCTCGGAGGCCAGCAAGCCCAGCGAGATGTGGAACGACAAGCAGCCAACATCTAGCGCTGCTGGGCCGCCTGGTCTCCCTTTTTGACCAATCAGAGACTGCGCTCAATACAGTCACCGCGCACCGAGCTGAGAAGAGGACCTTCGCAAACACAGCCATCAGTATCATCATGAACTCTCTACCTCTAGCATGGAAGATACCACACCACCTCCAGCAGCACTACCATCCCTTCCTGAAGACTACAGAAGTAGTCGAAACGTTAAGGCCAACATTGGAGAGCTACTACACAGTATCGGCAATGATGATTGTTTAAAATGTCTTAGAGACGTAGAAAGAGTTAATAAATGTATTATTAACCCCGCTGAAAACAGCTGAAAAGCAGTTTCCAAACTCCATTTGTATATAGGTTTGTTTGTCTGTCCACCCAATAAGTGGCCGAAGGTGTTGAGCTATGTTCATGATTTTTGCAAAGAGTCTGGTGGGCTGCCCATGATATCACCCATGCCAAAATCATAAAAAAATGTTAGCTGGCTGTAAAAAATGACGGCAATGAAATTTGCTTTTCACCCAGAAACAGGTACAAGGAGTTGAGCTATGTTCATGATTTTTTGCAGGGAGTCTGGTGGGCTGTCCTCGACGTGATCCATGCTAGAAAACTAGGATTAGCTGGCCATAAAAAATGACGGCGATGAAATGTGCTCCCACCGAGGGCGATGGTGTTACGCCACGAAGCGTTATAGTTTTCTTTGTGGTGGCGGAGTTGCTGCTGCTCAGCACGAGACTACTGTACATTGCTTTACCGAATGAGGAACAGGCGACACTATGTGAAAGGAAATCGAAGGTTAAGCAAGCAACTTAAAGTTTGCAGCTGGAATTGGCATGACACCCCGAGAAAATTCCTTGAGCCATAATACGGGACAGATTGTTGAGTGTTCTTTGAGCAGCATGAAATAATGTCTTACTGGAGTCCAATTCTTTCACCGATTAACTTAACTCCGACTTCAAATTCGCTGAGTTGACAGATGTACATACGTTTTGACGTTATCCATGCGACGATAGGAGCCAAAGAGCAAAACTAGAGCACTCTGAGAGCGCATACCTCCGCCAAGCGAGGTAACGGTAGCAGAAAAATTCAAATTGGATCTGAAACCATAATTTTCTCTGCATCAACTCCAAAATCTAATCTTTTGTGCATTTTGATTGTAATAACAGCTTGTGCAATTTTCTTGAAATTCCGTTCATAACTTTTTGAGTTATACTGCTAACAAACGTAATGACAAACATGAGTCAAACATACAAACGAACAAACCGATCTGCACTAAAATTTAATCATTCATGTCTTTTAACATTACTAACAACTCCTATGAATTTCAAAAAGATCCATTCATTATATTTTTAGTTATTGTGCTAACAAGCATCAAATTAAAAACAGTGACAAACGAACGAACAAACGGATCATTACCAAAATTTGGTCATTCATTCTTTGTTATATACCTAACAACTCATACTAATTTCATCAAAATCCATCCATAACTTTTTGAGTTATGGCATTGAGAAAAATGAGGCAAACAAACAAACGGATGGACATATCTTCACCAAAAGTTAATCTGTTCTTCCTAACATACCAAACAATCCCTGTAAATTTCATCCAAACCGGTTCATAACTTTTTGAGTTATCTTGGTGACAGACAAACATATAGACAGACAAACACGACGAAAACATAACCTCCTTTTCGGAGTTAATTAAGAACACACGCATCTGAACGAGGAGACGTCAGTGCATTTTCTTCATCGTTAGATTTTGGTGGACTGCAGCAATTGTATAGATAAAGGCTAGATATATTTACAGGCATTTTTAATCATGTCCTTACGGAAACCAGCACTCGTAAATAAAGTAAGCTAAGCATTGCAGAATGCAAGAATAATGATATTTATGCATGTAGGCGAATGTGCTAGGAACAATATTTCAACAAAAACTTCAAAAATAAAAAATAACACGAAATTTTCAAATGTTAGTTTTTTTATACAAATTTATTCAACTGCAGTGCAAGGATTGTCATATTTCAGTAGTTACTTATCCAAAAAAAACAGATCCTCAGCCAGACAACTGGTTGAGGAGGTTGAAAGACCGGGGTCCATAGGTCATGAGAGCTCCCCGCTCATTCAATACGTTTTCGTCGCTTCAGTAGCAATTTCATTTGGTTTCGCTATATGAATGTCTTATTTGGTGTTTTACAAATCTGACATAATCTACTCCTCGTACAGGAATCTAGAAGCTGAATGTGGAATACTTAAGATAGGTTTTCAGTGACCTAACGGATCACGGACAGTCTACATACTCCACATATAACTTTCCGAACGTCACGTTAATTTGCACTCACCTCAGAGGGGCAGGGAGTCATTGTGGAGGTATCCTTTAAGCGTCGTTGAGCGTCGTAAGCACCCGGTGGTTGATTCTGCTGGAAACATATTATTATTTCCTGGGAAACAGATAAAATAAACTAATAATTAAGCTCATCAATCAATCAATCATTATCATAAATACAATCACGTGTGTGTAAACTGATATGTTAATACGCTTACAATGACACACACAGAACTATTCAATATATCAAATCATTGGGAAAATCTCAAATTCTAACCAATAATAGTAGTTCAAATGGACATGAGTTGTTCATGTTAACATAATTATAAGTGCTCAAAAGGATAATAAAAATCATTGCCTCTTTAATCATTTATTGAGAAAAATATTGTAGGTGCTAACGCACAGGTATTCAATCCCTCTTATATCATATGTTTATAGAGATACTACAGCACGTTATAAACGTGAATCTCAGTATGAGTTACTTTCATGTTTATATGCAATCATTTCAGGCAACCAAGGACGTACCTGTGTTGTAATCCACCCATTTGAACCGGTAACCTTAATTGTGAACTATTAAAGCCACAGGCAGCATCATTTTCCATTATTACCTCCGCCAAGGAGGTTATGTTTTCGTCGTGTTTGTCTCTCTGTCTGTCACCAAGATAACTCAAAAAATTCTAAACCGATTTGGATGAAATTTACAGGGATTGTTAGGTATGTTAGGAGGAACAGATGATTAGCTTTTGGTGAAGAAATGTCCATCCGTTTGTTTGTTTGTTTGTCTGCTTCATTATTCTCAATGCCATAACTCAAAAAGTTATGGATGGATTTTTATGAAATTAAAATGAGTTGTTAGATATATAATAAAAAGTAAATGACCAAATTTTGGTAATGATCAGTTTGTTCGTTTGTTCGTTCGTTTGTCACTATTTTTAATTTTATGCTTGTTAGCACAATAACTCAAAAAATATTGAATGGATCTTTATGAAATTTATAGAGGTTATTAGTAATGTTAAAAGATATAAATGATTAAATTTTGGTGCAGATTGGTTCGTTCGTTTGTATGTTCGACTCATGTTTGTCATAACGTTTGTTAACAGTATAACTCAAAAAGTTATGAACGGATCTTAAAGAAAATTGCACAAGCTGTTATTACTATCAAAAGGCACAAATGATTAGATTTTTGGAGTTTATACAAAGGAAATTATGGTTTCAGAGCCAATTTGAATTTTTTGCTACCGTTGCCTCGCTTGGCGGAGATATGCGCTCTCAGAGTGCTCTAGTTTAGAAGTGGTTAAATAAGAAGAATTATCTAACAACCTTAGGAAACGCATAGTAGACCTGTGTTGAGAAGGAAGCGGATACACGAAGGTATCGCACACTTCGAAAGTTAAGGTAAACACGGTGGGGGGCGGCATCAGGAAGTTCAATAGCCTCCGTACAAGGAAGATCGCTGGTGCTACAGAAAGATTAATGATCAAAAAAGTAAAGCAAAACCAATTTATGACTCATACCGAGGTAAGAGAAACAAAGGCATCATCAGTCAGCCATATTAAAGGTACAGCAGTACATGCTCTAAGCCAAGAATAATGAGACTATATAAGGTTAACCCACGGGGCGGGGCCAAGCTGCGGTGCACCATGGGTAATTCAAGTACGGTAATACACAGCTATTCTACATTGTTTCTAAATCATTTCATTTGGGCCTCCAGAGTGTCCTACATGTCCTACAATCTTTATAGTTCCACAAAAAGATGTATCGAAGCATCTATAAACTTCTTTAGCTCTCTGAAGGATAGAACTTTGAAAGAACGTTGGTTAAAGGCTGTTAAAGGAGCAGATGAACTGAATCCGGCAAATACCCGCATGTGTCAGTAGCACTTTTGGAGCCAAGTTTATCGTCTTTAAAATACAATCAGTGAGTTTTATCGAGAGAAATATGGCATTCTGAATATGGAATCACATGACAGAAAACCCTCATGTTTTCGATTTATTCTGGTCTTCTACCAATGACCTGCTGTCCTCTATAATTTCAAAGCGCTGAAACAAAAATGGTTTTGTTGCGTATGATTAAACGCCAGGATACAAGAACGTTTTACCAAAATTTGTTTGGAGAACATTAAAGCATCAGAGAAACAAATTACTTTCCTTCCGGCGAAGTAATACGAAAGCAAAAGTCAATACACAATACGCAGAAGCCATACAATTGCTCGATCAAATAAAAAAAACAGTTACTTATACGATGTGTGTATTACAGCAGTATATATATATATACATATAGGCCTATAAGTAAGTGCCGCGTCCGACTCGCGTTAACTAACTTGGAAAAAAAATACCTAACCTTATTTCCCACTCCTAACCTTATTTCCCCACTCCGGAACGATGTTGTTGGAACTGGCGATTGGCAAATCAATAATTTTTTCCAATGATGCGGTAGTTTACACAATTAGGAGAGGAGGATCTGTTAACGAAGCGTACTCGACGGCACAGCTTAGGGCCACATTTTAAAGACACTCTCCTAAAAAGTAATGATAAAATTTTATCCTTCAAAAGGCTAAAAAGTTTTTAGATATTTTGATACATATTTTTGTGCAACTACAAAATTGTAAGACATGTAGGACACTCTGGAGGCCCAAATGAAATGGAGAAACAATGTAAAATAGCTGCGTATTACCGTACTTGAATTTTGTGACGTCACACGCCTCATTACCCATGGCGCACTGCAGCTTGGCCCACCCCGTGGGTTAACTTTGTAGAGTCTCACCATCCTTGGCTCTAAGCTATGCGGATGGCATGGCTTTTGCTTCTCTCCATTCCAGCAGGCTTTAAAAGACACTTTCGATTAGCGAGAACCTTGCTACCAAATTCTATAGACATAATACTGTCAAAACTGTCTGCGTGAAAGTTAAACCTTGGAAACAAAAAAACAAACCTGCCCGCCGATAGAGTCACATATCTCAACGGTGTAATCCTCACTTATGTAAAGAGCTTCTCTTACCGGCCACAAAATCATTGAAAATTTTCATGATAACCAGGATATAGAAAGAGACACGAAAGCCCTACGCGGTGGGCAAGATGCCAGAGAGGGAGCTCGGTCACTGTTCTCAAGAGGCGAATGAAGTGTTAACCGTTTCGTAGCTACTGCTGCA
This sequence comes from Parhyale hawaiensis, assembly GCA_001587735.2. NCBI lineage: Eukaryota > Metazoa > Arthropoda > Malacostraca > Amphipoda > Hyalidae > Parhyale > Parhyale hawaiensis. The sequence goes on from LQNS02276866.1 coordinate 13,594,063, forward strand.
CTATATACTATAAATCGCTTTGGTCGAATTTTAAGCAGAAAATCATTGGGCACTTACGTATGGCTTAATTTAATAATGACATACTTTGCTGGCTTACGAATGTGTGATATCTTCTCATAAGTATACTGACTGCTTGAAAGTCAGAAAAAGGAAATGCGCTTTCAGTCTCCACGGCAGAATAGAACTAGAACGCCTCGTGGCGTAAGACCATCAACCGCGGTGAGAGCAAATTTCATCGCAGTCATGTTTGGTGACCAGCTAATCCGAGTTTCTTGGCATGGGCCACATCGAGGACAACCCACCAGATTCCCTGTAAAAAATTATGGACATTGCTCAACTCCTACCACTTTTTGGGTGAACAGACTAATATATGTACAAATACATATACAGGTTGTTGTGTAATACGATGAATAATTTTAACCATATATAGAATAACGCAAATTAAAACAATTTTCATGAGTGACAAAAACCTCACAAAGCTCCTTCATTTTCAAGAAATGACGTCCCGAAGTACTTGAGGGGAGGGTTCGGATGAAAATGAGGTTTTCTATTTGTGGACCGATATGAATGAAACTTGGCATAGATATGTAAAATTGAAAAAAAAATTGTTCTTACTCGTGTATTTATTTCAATTTTCCCAACAGAAAACGAGTTATTCAAAGAAAACGGCAAAGGTGGTAGAGAAAACAGTAAGTACTCCTACAGTTTTTGAGCTACCGAGATGATTTTGGTATCAGAAGAAGAGGAATTTGATCTTCTATTGGGGTAATATTTTTAGGTTTGATTTTCGAAATAGTTTTTGAGAAAGTTGAACAACTAAAAAAATTGCAAGTTTTTTCCTGAAACTGCGCTGTCACTCGTCTCCTAATTCGAAAATCAAACAGAAAAATCTTATTTTATACAAAATCAAATTTCGCTTCTTTTGATACCAAAAATCATCTATGTAGCTCAAATACTGTAGGAGGAGTAGGGTTTTTCTAAGCTCCCATTTGCCGTTTTCTTTGAATAACTCGTTTTCTATGGGGAAAATGAAAAAAGTACAGGAGCAAAAACAATTTTTTATTTTACATGTCTATGCCAAGTTTCATTCAAACCGGTAAACAAGTAAACAACTTTTTATTTTCGCCCGAGCCCTCTCTTTAAGTATTTCAGGTCATCATTTCTCGAAAACGAAGAAGTTTTGAGGTTTTTATCACTCGTGAAAATAGTTTTATTTTGCATTTTTTCTATAGATGGTGAAAATATGTGCATCGAATTACACAACACCCTGTATTATATTTACTTAAATCTTCAACGAAAACATTATCACCTCTCTCACTTCATTCGCGGGTGTTAGAAATCAGCTAATTCGCTGGTAAATGTGCTTTGTAATGACCCTAGCAACAAACTGTTCAATATGTATAGCCGGTGGCCGCGCATACTATTGTCGAGCAGAGGCCAAACAATGAGCCGCAATTATTATTATTAAAAGCGAGCGAAAAGCCGCGAGGGTAAAAGGCAAGGGCCAAAGAACACTAAGTCCCCACGCCACCCAACGCTCGAAACAGGAATCATCAGCATGTGACACAGAAAAGAAAATCAAGAAACGGCAACAGAGAATCATTCACGGGAGAGGGAACGATTGATTCTGCCTTTAAAAACGTCCAAATTTACATCTACAAAAACAGATCCATCCTGCGCATTTCACAGCTGACCACAACGATACATAAATGACCGCTGGTACTGGGTAGTGTGCGCCCGAAGCAGCTGAACAGCGAATTCGTGAAGCGCAAGAGCTCCACGAGTGCGCCGCTGGGGCACGTGGGGGACTGGTACCGAGGACCCAAGAGGGTGCTTATCGTTGTGAAAGATCTTAGCTATAGAACATGCGCAACGAAGCAACCCTGCGCCGGTGTTCAAGATTACAGTTAAAGACCCCAGCACACAAATCAGAAGCATGAGACATCACTCTGTCAAGGAGCTCCAGGTGAGACGCAGCAGCCGAGGCCCACACAGGTGAACAATATTCTACTATAGGTAGAAGGAAGCTCCAACAACACTTGCACACAAGGACAGGGTCTGCAAAAACTCTCGTTGCTTTCCTCAAAACACCAGCAGTACATTGTATTGTGTATTGATACCTTGAAACAATTTCTGTGTCTAATTTAACTCCTGTGATAAGCCTCTGTACCATCCACTTGTGTGCATTTAATAAAGTTGTTGACTGATCTTCGCCGGAGTGGCATTAACTCGAGATCACAAAAAACACTACTTTAATAAAGAAAAACCATGTTTCTGACCGTTTGAAATTTGCTAACGAGTATTTAGAGAGCACAGACACATTTTTGAATTCTGTTGGGTGTTATGATGAAACGAAGATAGAAATTTCAGGACACAACACCAAGTCATGCTTGGAAGAAAAATGGAGGAACCTTCATGAAGAAACACTATCCTTACCGTTCAATATGGAGGGGCTAGTATTATGGTTTGGGGATGCATCTCTTCATGAGGAACTAGAGAATTGAAGATTATTGAAGGAAACATGAAGGCCATAATGTATAGAGTATTCTCAATGAAACACTTTTCAAGTCTGTTAATTATTTACTTCCAATTCGAGGGTGAATTCTTCTTTCAATAAGACAGCGGCCCAAAGCACACATCGAAGCTAATGCGAAAATGGTTTGATGACTACAAGCTTAAAATAATGAAGTGGCCGAACCAGTCACTTGACCTAAGAATTATGGAGATTTTGTAGAGAATTTTTAAAATTAATGTCCATAAAAGGAATCCTCAGAATATCAAAGAACTTGAAGTTTTCTGCGTTGAAGGTGGTCCCGTATTACTCCTAAAACAAGTAAGAAACTCACTGGCAGCTATGCAAACAGGCTTAGTGCTGTAAAAGATTAACTGCTAATAATGAATACCCTCACGTCAATATTTTTCATATTTTTCTTAATGATTATAAAAACGTAATGATTTTTTAGGATCTTTTTGAAATTTACTTTGTACTTTGAAATGAATAGTTCACGTCCATTTGAATTACTATTATAAATTAAAATTTGAGAGTTGCATAATAATTTGATGTATTGGATACTTTTACGAGTCACTGTAGCTATATATATGTACTAATGTATTTGTATATTTCGTGACTAACGATATAATGCACGAAAAATAGGTAAGATTAGTGATTTTGGTGATTCTGTTGCCTTCTGATGAACACTGATACGCGAAAATTAGACCATGTTGCAGAAGATCGCCAGAGTGTAAGTGCACGTCTTGCTCTACCAAAGTCAAAGCCTAAACAGAGTTGTTATGGTTTAACTCTGTGTACGTGACTATCACCCGCGAGCGAAGAGAAGAGTGGTAATAATGTTTTCGTTGAAGATTTAAGTATATTTGTCTGCCTCGGCAAAGAAGGTTATGTTTTTGTCTTGTTTGTGTGTTTGTCTGTCGCCAAGATAACTCAAAAAGTTATGAGCCGATCTTAACGAAATTTTCAAGGATTGTTAGGTATGTTAACAGTAACAGATGATTACCTTTTGGTACAAATCTGGCGTTTGTTTGTTTGTTTGGCTGTCTATTTTTTCCTCTGTGTCATAACTCAAAAAAAGTATGGACGGATTTTTATGAAATTCACATGAGTTGTGAGGTTTCTTACGAAGAGTAAATGGCCAATTTTTTGTGATGATCTGTTGGTTCGTTCGTTTGTTAGTTCCTTTGTTTAATTTTAATTTTATGCCTGTTAGCTCATTAACTTCAAAAGTTCTGAATAGACCTTTATGAAATTTACAGGAGTTGTTAGTAATGTTAAAAGACATAGATGATTAAATATAGGTGCAGATCGGTTGGACCATTTGTGTGTTTGACTTATGCTTGTCATAATGTTTGTTCGTAGCATAACTCAAAAAGTAGTGAACGGATCTTCAAGAAAATTGCAGAAACTTTTGATACTATCAAAAGGCACAAATCGTTAGATTTTGAATGAGTAAAAATGAACATATCGACTTAAGAAGTCAACATCTTTAGAGACATAAGTAAATTTCAGCTCACATTACTAAACAGAAAGTCTAAAAGTGATAATCTAAATTTTGATGCATGGAATAAAGATAACAAAACTAAAAATTCACTAATTGCAACGGATAAGAAGATTGCATGTCGTTGAGTTGCGGTTTCAGCGTATGTATAAAGAGAGATTCTAAAATATGCAATTCACATGGAGTATTGGCCGTCCCTAAAACAATAAAATCATCTAGATTGGCGGATTGATTGTATCTCTCAGCATGAGATCGTACGGATGACTGAGGAGGATTGCACCGGCTACGATTGGTACGAGGACTCCTGCCAGCATGCTCAGCCGTGCGAACACGCAGTGACCCGCGTATTCTGACGCACACTGTGCGCAACGGTTTTTATAAACGAAAGAGCTGAGCATGCCTTTAGGAGTCCTATCTCTGAAGCTGAAATAAGAACCTAACCTAAAATTATTGACTAGAACAAATTAGAACTGGCATTCCAATAATTTTAGGTTAGGTTCTTCATGAGTTCGTCACAGTAGCCTACTCGTTGTGATCTTAAACTTCGATGCCGAATAAGAGAATGATCAGGTTATAGTGCACATTGATTCAAAGTTGTACGTAGCAAAACATAGCTACGGTGATTGACAAGGATGCTAACGTAATGCTCTTATGGGCCGACAAGCAAGGTACTACTGTACGACTATACAGTAAATGCTGCTCGTGATTTTTGTTGATTTATTCACTTATTTGTTTGTCTGTTTGGCCATTTTCTGTCACGCTTTAAGAAAACATGACGAAAATTAACCCAGCTTGGAGACTGTGGCCATCCTGTCAAGCTTCATTGATAACTGATAGGTAGAAGAGACCAGGCTGCAGACGATGGCAAACGTATATTTGAGCGCAGTTCTTTCTTTGCCAACGTTGAAGTCTAATCAATGGAGATACTTACTACTTCTCTAATTAAGCACGCCCATGCATCTTGATTTATACTTTCTTCTGAGGTTTCCTTCATCCAAACTTCAGCTGCTCTAATCTCACGCTGATGCTCTGATTGACTACATAATCAACCAAGCAAATGGTTAGATATTCTTCAGCGGTCAGTAGGAGGGTGAAGAACACGAGGATTTCTTGGCAGGAAATAATCTATTTGATAATTCTGCATGTTTCGCCATTAATTACTTAGTATAACCATGACGCTTTCTTCAGTATGAGATATTAGAAGCTGAATTGACATATTGCAGGAATTTTGGAAACTCAATTACAATTTTACCTAATTGCTTTAGGGAGACCCAGTAAAGAAAATAGAAAAGTCTACACCACTGTGACCATTTTGGTTTCGTTTGTGGATTCTATCAAAACCCAAATAACAATCAGTATGAATTTATATGCATATATATTTACATTTAATATACCTACTATCATAGGCATCCTGTAAATTATATTTATTACTACAGTTCGTGTTCCTCCTAGCAAACAGAGGGTGAATCTATATTATAATTCTATTGTCTCTCTGTTACTTACGTAGTACGACCGTGACACTTTCATTAGTATGAGATAGGATAAAATATGGCCTCCTTGAGGTATCCTTGATATGACCTGGGAAGAGATCAATAGGGGAAGGAGTGAAGTTTAAATTTATGCTGCTACTTCTACTGCTCGCAGATCATATAGGTAATAGATTCGCTGCCTGACTTGGAATATTTTTTCACCCTTGGTATGCGTGATTCGGATCCGAGGGCATCATAATTGAGGAACAATGGTTTTGTTCTGTAGAATTTGCACAGATTCTTTCACTATTTACTGGTCTGAGATATCACTGAAGAACAGCGCTTTTGTTTTGGGGAATTTGTACAGGTTCCAGCCATTCTTTTACATTTTTTTCCTTCAACAGAACAACTTTTCAAAGCTTGAGTAAAAAAAAAAAAACTCGCGAGTATATGACATTATCGAGTATCATGGATATGGAGCGGAGTATTTAGTGGGAGCGATGTAGACTGCAGGCGAGAAAAGACTTGCTTTTCAGCATATCACCGAAGTAATAGTTGGCGTTGTTCAGCAGAATTTAGGCCTAGCATGTTTATCTCTTGTGTACTTTCGCTTTGGCAGCTGCAGTGCATCCTACCAAATTAAGAGCTTTGAATCTACAAGAGAAGAAACTCCATTGCAATTTCTGGGACGATCGCTTGGTTAGCAACCTGGCTGCAAACGGCGCTAGTGTCGTTTTAAGTTCAAATTTACATGTATTTCAGAAAAAATTCAAATGTTTTTACAGGTTGTGCGATACCATTTACTTTGAAAACAACATGGCACAAGATCAGCATCGAATTATGAGAGAAATTACTTTTAACAGTTTTTTTAGAACTTGAGTGAGCGTAATGCGCTTTCAGTTGACGTTGTCGCTCCTGTGGAGATTGCATATGTTACGGAGACAGTACGAGGAACCTGTAATTTGCACCTTTAATTTGTGGGTCACAGCCTCAGGAATTGAGTAGTTTTTAAGATATTGGTTTATTAAGCTTAGTATTATATCAGTAAGTAATTGTAGGCATTATCAGTATGTTAGGGCAATTAGTCAGCAATCGTTTATTTAAATGATCTCGTATATACTGTACTTATAAGGATTTGTTTCATAAAATTTTCACAGAAAGCACTAAATCATCACAGAAACAAATTCTTCTTTCCTTGGTAACGCAATAATAAAGCAGAAATTTATACATAAAGCACAAAATCATAAAATTGTTCACTCAAATGAAAGAAAAATATCAGTTAATAATATATTGCTTCCCTCTATCGCGCAGTGTTTACTATCTACGTAGTTTGTGTAGTATGTGTTCGACACCCTCTAATCAAGACTTTCAAGAAATAAAGGAAGCAGTTCCCTACTATTGACCTATATTGTGGAATGAAATCTTTGACAATTACGAACCATAAGTCCATGTATTTTATAGCAAATGATGCATTATTCTTAAGGATAATAGCCTAGGACTGGTTCTGCTAACGAAACCACAGCTTTGGCAAACGTTTTACACACGATAAAATGGCGCGTAGTTGTGAGCACCAATAATGATTTAATACTAAATTCAATGTATCAATATGTTCAAAACCAAGCATTTCTGACGTCTGTGACTTATTAATCCATTCAAAAATTTATTGAGCTCTAAACATGTTTGTTAACGTACACTCGTACATATCTGTTTATGCACTATTGCCACCAGAGGGCGTCGGGAATTGGGACAAAACAAATTGTTCGGACTTTCCGCTCTTATTGTATTCTAAACTCTTTGAGCTTACACAAGCAAATTCATAACAAAATTATGGTTGGTCGATGGAGAAGTATCATCACAAATTCTTTGCCGTCATTTTTCGACAGCCGGGTTGGCTAGTATACTATCTATCTACTGTAGATATATAAGATACATGGCTCAAATTTAAATTCATTGATATGATGCTTGACTTCTTACTGATGAAACTTAATTTTTAAATTTCATGTATTGGAAAAAAGAATTCTTGTGCTAGTGGGCTGTCATCTCCCAAGATAATTTGAGTTGACCATTGTACTGCATATTAGCAACAAAGTATAGGTGATCAATGACGAAGTGTCATCACAAATTCACCGCCGTTATTTTTACGGCACTCGCACTCTAGGGCGTATATATGTTTTACTTTAATTTAAGATTGCCACTCTAGCAACAGAGACGAGGTTTATTTACATCATGCTATCTAATCTGATTCAAAATGAAAGCGCGAAGATTGGGGTTTGATGGTTGAAATTTAGCTATGGCTAAAAATACAAAGCTTTGATAAAGAAAATGCAATAAAAATATTTTTATGCAGGTAGCCCATGCTGTTTGTATCGCAATTACGCCTGTAGATCACCCACGGTATCTAAACTAAATTTTCATAACCACTAAAATATCTCTGTTCCTATTTAATTTTGCCCGAATGATAGTTAGGTATAATCAAATATATATATTTCTTGGCGGTAAATACCAGACATACCTGTGAGAAATTTTGAATAATTTCTACTTCGCTTAAGCGACGGCTTACCTCCTGTGGTTTGCACTGAATACGCACTGCGGCTCCGCTGTCGCTCCAAGTCAATGAGACAAATCAATGGACCATTTTTTCGGAATGCACGCGGTAACTGCGCCCTTGCGTGCCTAACTCACGCTCCTTGTATTGCAAGTTCGAGGCCAACCCTGACACGCGAGCTCTTGGCTGATGTAGGGGTGCTGACCCGGATGTGCTGGGTGCGCAGAGGACCGTGGGGGTACTGGTCTTCTCAGAGAAAAGGGGGTGGAGAGGGGCGCGAGTCATTTGAACCCTCCGTCAAATTGGCGCCATAGTTCTTGATGATCCGCGGTCGGTTGTAGCCGCATTTACTCTTCTGGGGCCAGTGGGCCTATATCCGAGCACAAACCAGTGCACGTGAGTTTCTCAGTTCAGGGTGCGGTAATGTTGACTTTACCTTCATCTTCCGCTTAGACATCGCTCTCACAGCTCTAGTGCTGCTCGCACCTCAAATGTTGAAAACGTATGAAAACTTTGCACATCGCCGCACACTTCAACATCACAATATCACGTACACGAAACTTTTCGAAGTCCTGCTACTGTAATTACCACTGGTACTACTAACTACAACGATTACCTTGTCGAGCACGTAAAAACTTCTGCCACCTGACCAGTTGGTGTATCATCATCCTGCATTTACAGTGCATAATAAAAGGGCCCACTTAAGTGATAGCAGTCAGTGGAATACAAGGAATATCAGTTGACAATATACTTGCTGGAAGGCTTTGGAGGAGACGTTATTGCTGCACTGCTGGACAGTTTGGGGCTAGAGATCAATGTACAATAGTTTCACATGACAGAAAGCTCTAAGCAGTGGAATAGTTGATGGAGGGGGGATGGGGAGCGGGCGAGGAACTACAGCATTGAATGAGGCCAAAATATATATTTTTGGCATTGACTAGATTGTGGAGTGCTGCGCTGGCACAGTGGTGGGCTGAAAATTTTCTCCCAACAGTTAGGCAGAGCCCTACGATAGTCGTGATGGTAGCGCCAACATTTCTGCTGTTTGTAATCCACTGTGAGGGCATTGACTAAACTAGAATGGAGCCGATCGGTGTCTATAGCTGCCGCATGAGCCTTTCATTTTTGATGCCTTAGCTCTGTCAACAAATGTCTCACAAGACGACAGAATCTTCTGCACAATTAATTTTATGGAAAATTTGTCGCCATCAAGGTGCAGTTAGTGTAAATAGTTAAATCCTTTGTAATTCTCAGCTACGTAGACGAGTGACTACCAGTAAAATATTTATCAAGTGGTTGAGAAAGAAGTTATACCAAATGCTAGTTCATAGCTTTATTAGATTTAGGTAGAGATGAAGGAAGGGCAGATGCTTTACTGCTGCTGATGCGGCTGCCTCAGGCTCCAGGATACGAAGACAGTAAGTGACGCTACAGCTATTGCACAAAGGTTAATTGAACCAGTTGAATAACATTACGTAATTACTCTGTGAGCTGATGAAGATAACAAAGGAACAGAACGCGAGCTAAAATTTGAACTGAAAAAATACCTCCAATGGAGGAATTTTTTATATGTAGTTTGTGATATGGAGGGAGCTAAGCAATCATTTGGAGGACTGTTATTGTTGTCTAAGCAAGATCAATGGATTAACAGCAAAAAAATAGGGGCTAAGATCACCATCCAGACGTTCCATCTGCAGCTAGACCTATTCAAGCTGGCTTAAGTCTTCCAGTTCCTATATGCCCCCACAAGACTTCAACCCTATATAGTGACGGTGAACGCCAGACCGATAGACTCATCAGCTACATATCAATCAGAAGCTAAACATGTCCCGCATTTGCTAACTCAAGCAGCACTTAATAACTTGATCAGAGACTTGGATTTGTCTAAAGACAAATCAGTGCTTTTGGCTTCAAGATTCAAGCGGCGAAATCTGTTGCAGGAAGAAGTCCGTATAATATTTCACTAGTATTCACCTCTGACTTAGACTATTTCACCTCTGTATTTACTGTTGAAAATGTTGCAAATATTCCTGAACCAGCAGCGATGCAAGTTGCTCCCATAAACTCATGTGTTTTCACGGAGATTGAGGTTCTTCAAGAACTAACTCACCT
>LQNS02276866.1:13634303-13649794 GCA_001587735.2 Parhyale hawaiensis
AATGTAGCCGTCCGCCTAACAACGCTATGCTAAAAGATACAATGGGATAGAGACAAAGAGGCAAATGGACTGACGAATCATCACCAAAATTTAATAATCTATTTCTCTTGACATTTCTAACCGTTTCTATAATTTTTGTGAAGATCCGTCCCTAAATTTTCAGTTATGTTGTTAAAAAACAGAAAGAGAGTCAATTAGAGGGACAGGAAGATCATCCAAAATGATCAATAACTTATTTTTTTGTGACATTCCTAACAGGTCCTGCAAATTTCATGAAGACTCGTCCATAACTCTTTCAGTTACGTTAGCAGCAGACACACAGAATAACACACAAACCCTCATACACATACCGTAAAGTGGGGTTACTTTGTCCACCTGAGGTAACATTGTCCAGCTCATTTTCTCAAATTCTAAATAGTTATCAAGACATACGAGTTGTTACAATGTAGGTAAATGAAGTGTACGACATATATGCTAATTTGCGCGTCTGTCCATTTTACGCAAATTAAAAAAAGTGACTGGACAATGTTATCCCAGGCGAACAAATGTAACCATACTTTACGGTAACCTCCTATGTTTGTGTTTCTACCGTTTCTAGTATACCTCAAGATGGCAGAACTGCATGGTATCACTACCGATGTTCTGGATAGATAAAAAGCGCCCTTTAGAGGTCTTTTCAGGTTCAAATACAATCATTTCGTTGTACGAGGGCACAGTTGTATGCGTACCAATGAGGGTGTACGAGTTAAAGTTACCAGCTTGCGGTGAATTCCCAATTCGTATTTCAATGTTGTGAAATTTATTAGCGATCCCCCCTATGGGTTGCATCCAGGCAATTATGCGGGTGATAGCGTAGACTGATCCCAAGTCAAATACAATAAAAGGGTGGATATCATCTTCTGCCTCAGTTTGCAAGCAATCATAAATCTTCCAAATATAGACGCCATCTAGTAGATTTTCGGGATTTCTTTCCGGTGAAGCAGTTATGGCAGAATGCGCATGCACCTTCACCACATCAGATGGAAAGATTTTTGGAATGGGTCGTTTTGTAAAGCAAGCAATTGGGTTTACGTGTGACCCATTCAATCCACCAGTCAGCAGTAAATTTGAAAGGACAAAGATACCATCGGACATCTGGCACACGCAGCCACACCTGTCTTTCACTGTGCATTGCTTGACGGCGACGCTGAGACTGGACGGGACGGTCTCTGATGACAAGCTGGTAGAACTATCGATGGTTGCGCGTGGAATGACAGACAGGTGGTAGAGCATGGCGTGCGCCGTCACTGGCGTAGCGATACTCAAGAGGCAGGTTATGGTCAAGAGGAACCACTGGAAACAACGAGACTGTTTAAATTACAGACATTTACAGATTCTCGTGCCAGACATTATACAAGAAAGATGTGTGCACGGAGCTGAGTAATATACCATAAATACAAAATATATCGAGTACCATACAACACGAACCGGCGCTTGGCTGGCATCTCGGTGGGTTTCGAAGCTTGCCAACAAATCATTCTGAAAGAAATTACCGAAGCAGCTGTCATTCTGCTCTCCGACATACAAACCATTTACATCTTAGGTTTTTAGAAAGACTTATTCACTATGATACTTATTTTTTATAATGCGACCAGTAATTTAATAATTTAGATAGTGTTTTGCTTATACATATTACGATGTTTATCACACCCGACTGAAGTGATAGAGCTAGGTGATAATGTTTTCGTTCAGTATGAGTCAATATATGTATGTATATATATTTGTAAGTCGTCTGACCTAGACGGGAAAAATATTAAGCTTACTGACTGTAGACTGACCGGGGTCGATATACAGTACTGACAAGGCCCGAGTCTGGGCCGGGTTAGTGCTAAAGGGGCCGCCGGTCAAATGCGGAGCCCAAGCATAACTTGCACAAGAAGTCCTCGATACATGTCACTCTCGTTTTGTTTTACTTCTATTTCACTTGGGGTTGAAATTTTTTGGTGCCAAATACTCGATATATATTTTTCTTGATCCAGGAGAACATACATCGAGTACCTGAAAGCCAAAGTTTTCAACTTATATAAAAATGTTGAGAACAAAGAGAACTTCGTGTTCACAGTGGGTGACTAGTTAAACAGCTTTACGAGAACATTGCCACTGGAGTGTTTTATATTTACGTGAAAATTACATGTTAGCCTACCTCCGCAGAGGAGGTTGTGTTTTTGTCGAATTTCACTGTTTGTATGTCAAATCGTTTGTCTGTCTATCCGTCAGTCCGATTTTATATTTACCTGTCACCAAGCTAACACAAACATATAAGAACGGATTTTCACAGAAGTCTCAAAAAAGGCTAGGAATGTTAGGAGGTACAGATGATTAACTTGGTGAAGATCTGTTCAACCATTTGTTTGTCTGCCTCTTTTTTGTGGATGACATAGCTAAAAAAATTAGAAGATTGATTACCATGAAATTTGAGCAAATGTTAAGGAATGTTACAATGAGCAAATGCCCTAATCTTTTATGATGCTCTGCTAGTCCGTTTGTTTGTTTCTATGTTTATTACCTCCGCCAAAGAGGTTATGTTTTCGTCGTGTTTGTCTGTCTTTCTGTTTGTTTGTTTGTTTGTCTCTCTGTCTGTCTGTCACCAAGATAACTCAAAAAGTTATGAACCGATTTGAATGAAATTTACAGGGATTGTTAGGTATGTTAGGAGAAGCAGATGATTAACTTTTAGTGAAGGTATGTACATCCGTTTGTTTGTTTGTTTGTCTGCGTCATTTTTCTCGATGCCATAACTCAAAAAGTTATGGATGGATTTTGAGGAAATTAACATGAATTGTTTGGTATATAACAAAAAGTAGATGACCAAATTTTGGTAATGGTCCGTTTGTTCGTTCATTCATTTGTCACTGTTTTTAATTTTATGCTTGTTAGCACAATAACTCAAAAAATAATGAATGGAACTTTATGACATTTATAGGAGTTGTTAGCAATAGTAAAAGATATAAATGATCAAATTTTGGTGCAGATCGGTTGGTTCGTTTGTATGTTTGACTCATATTTGCCATAACGTTTGTTAACAGTATAACTCAAAAAGTTATGAACGGATCTTCAAAAAANTAAAAGATATAAATGATCAAATTTTGGTGCAGATCGGTTGGTTCGTTTGTATGTTTGACTCATATTTGCCATAACGTTTGTTAACAGTATAACTCAAAAAGTTATGAACGGATCTTCAAAAAAATTGGACAACCTGTTATTAATATAAGAAGGCATAAATGATTAGATTTTGGAGTTTATGCAAAGAAAATTATGGTTTCAGAGCCAATTTGAATTTTTGTTACCGTTGGCTCACTTGGCGGAGGTATGCGCTTTCAGAGCGCTCTAGTTTATAAAGTTTATTAGTAACATGATTCAAAACGTTATGAACGGATCTTCATGAAAGATGTAGCAGTTTTTAGAAATGTTAAAAGATACAAATGACCAAATTTTGGTGATAAACGATTCGTTTGTGTGTTTGATGTTTTTCGAAATGTTTGTCAGACTATAACTCAAAAAGCTACAGACGAATCTATAAGGAAAATGCAGGAGCGGTCCATAAAAATGAAATCCTATAGTTTCAGGACCAATTTGAATTTTTTGTCAACATTGCTTTCATTAGAGGAAATATGCGCTAGCAGAGTGCTTTAGTTCCCTTTGATTTCGTTCTTTTCTCGGACTTTGTATCTTCTACAGTATACGCAATGCTACAATATAACATGTAAAATTATTCTTACACAACAAACGCAATAGTGACACCGTGTTATTGCGCTGCAGGCTTCCCAGATAGCAGAGATGAAATTCAATGCACTTCAGAGAAGCGATGGCAAAGGAGGCAGTTTTATAGAGTAGTCTGTAACTCTGGCATGCATGTCGCTGCTCACAGTCTCAAGACAAATCCGGAGAATTGAATAAATTGTTGCTATCCACTCTAGTCAATTATCTGAAGGAAAAAAAATTATTGTCTTATTCGCCAACTTTCTTTCACGAATCCATATTAAGGCCGTTTCACACATGAGAGTTTTTGCCTTGCGTCCGTTTAAGCTGCTGGTAAGGGTAAAGCAGTTGATATCCTAGATTAGCTGAGGCATTTGGAACAACACTGACAGTAGCTGAGCAAACTGAATTGAGAGCTAACATTTTCGGCAAGTGAATTAAGCCACAGCCACACCAGCGCTGCCAGCCACGTGCGATGCAATAAATTTTCAGCACGAAAAAAAAAAAAAATGTAACGTCGGGTACAGCTATCAACTGTCCCCACCGACGCAACCCCGATTGCGTGACACACCGTACATTGCTGTCGGTCAGGGGTAATTCTCAAGTATTGCATTGCGTTACTTGGGTTTAGCATGCAAACAAGAACGTGTGAACGGGCCTGAAGAAACACTTCTCCTTCTACTAAAATGAAACCGGCCATTACATTTGTTTCACCGATTTCAGACTACCACAGAAGCTTGAAGCTAAAGAGTGGGACAAAGAAACTCTGCAGTGGCAGTGGCCGCTCCCACCAATAGCGAGCACGATTTGCAAATAGCTCACTGATACCAATGAAATCGAGCTACGGTCAATTCCTGTTATTGGCTGTTAATACCGCGTCCACTTGCTAATATCAGTATAAAATCCTATATCATCACCTATTTTATAAACAGACATACCTAAACTTTAGGACGAAGAACAAAATAATGAAACCCTGGGAAAAATAGAAAGGAACGGTAGCCCTTGTAGTGCGCGGTCGGCCGAATTTAAGCTTTGAAATAGTAAAACTTATTCTGTATTTTTATGTGCATCGGTAGTGATCGGTGTGTGTTACAAAACAGGCACTTCAAGTTACTTGCTTGTATTTTCCTGTTGCATAAAGGTGCAAAAAAGTCTGGATTTGTTGTTACCTAATACTGTACTGACGTATTTTCAAAAACGAAGAGAAAAACTTATTCATAGAGCAATATACGTCCCACATGTGATAACTACGCTAGTACGACAGTAGCTTGTAATTGGAAGTAAGCCATCAATACCGAGATAAAGACCAATGTACTGTACCTAGAAATTAACTGTTAGCTGTCATTCCTTTCTGTGCAAGTCTTATAGAGTTTCTAATCACGGATGTAGTGATTTGACCAACTCTTTATCATCCGAGAACGAAGTGAGAGGTGATATTTCTATGTCTGTCCACCCAACAAAGTGGACGAAGGAGTAGAGCAATCTTCATAATTTTTTGTAGGGAGTTTGGTGGGTTGACATAGATGTGACGCATGTCAAAAAACTGGGCCTAGCTGGCCATAAAAAATGACGGCAATGAAATTTGCCCTCCATCCAAACTCCCAAAAACAGGTAGAAGGAGTTTAGGTATGTTCATGATTTTTGCAGGGAGTCTTGTGAGTTGCCCTCAACGTGACCCATGCCAAAAAACTAGAATTAGCTGGCCATAGAAAATGACGGCGTTGAAATTTGCTCTCCACCCAAAAAAGGGAGAAAGAGTTAAGCTATGTTCATGATTTTTTGCAGGGTGTCTGGTGGGCTCTTCCCGATGTGGCCCATGCCAAAGAACTAGGATTAGCCGGCCCTCATAAATGGCAATAAAATTTGCTCCCACAGCGGATGATGGTCTTACATCACGAGGCGTTCTAGTTATCCCCCGCAAGCAAAGGGAGAGGTGATAATGTTTTCATTGAATATTTAAGTATATATAATTAGGTATTATTGAAGGCGACAGAGAACTCGGTGTTAATAATATACCGGCCTACAAAACAGATGAGCGTGTCCTCAGATCCATCATCCACAATAACGTTACGTGCAGGAATCCCGATGACGAACTCACACTCATCATATACTACAAGAACAAGAAAACCGCCCAGCTTCTCGTGATAAATAGTCCACCACCGCCTCCAGAACTACAGCAGAAAAATGTATACGAATTTACTAGCAACGTTGGAGATTGTGAACACCACCCTAAATCGTACATCAGCATGACCACCACGACACTATCCCGGGGACTAGCGATGCACCTTAGATCAGGAGCCCTGCCAATCACTGAAGATATGTTCACAATCAACCGATCACCAGGGAAACATTTGTGAACAAGCTAACAACACAAAAATTCTCCGGAAAAATTGTGACAATCATCGTTTGCCAATTGAGAAGCAATTCTCATCCGACTAAACCAGCCATCAATTAACTTCTAGTTCATCGGTATCTGTAGAACACTGCAACTTCACGGAGACCAGCAAGCCCAGCGAGATGGGGAACGACAAGCAGCCAACATCTAGCACTGCATGGCCGTCTGGTCTCCCGTCTCGACCAATCAGAGACCACAATCAACGCAGTCACCGCGCACCGAGGTGAGAAGAGGACCTTCGCAAACACAGGCAGCAGTATCATCATGAACTCTCTACCTCTAGCATGGGAGGTACCGCACCACCTCCAGCAGCACTACCATCTGCTCCTGAAGATGACTACAGAGGTAGTCGAAACGTTGAAGCCAACATTGTCGAGCTACTACACAGTATCGGCAATGATGATTGTGTGAAATGTCTTAGAGACCTAGAAAGAGTTAATAAATGTATTATTAACACCGATTTCTCTGTCGTCTTCAATAAAACCTGCACAGCTGAAAAGCTGTTCACCCAATAAGTGGCCGAAGGTGTTGAGCTATGTTCATGATTTTTACAAAGAGTCTGGTGAGCTGTCCTAGATATCACCCATGCAAAAATAATAAAAAAATGTTAGCTGGCCATAAAAAAATGACGACAATGAAATTTGCTTTTCACCCAGAAACAGGTAGAAGGAGTTGAGATATGACCATGAATTTTTTTTTGCAGGGAGTCTGGTGGGCTGTCCTCGACGTAACCCATGCCAGAAAACTAGAATTAGCTGGCCATAAAAAATGACGGCGATGAAATTTGCTCCCACCGCGGCGATTGTCTTACGCCACGAAGCGTTCTAGTTTTCTTTGTGGTGGCGGAGTTACTGCTTTGAAGCCACTGCAAAAGTTAAGTCCAAGGGCCTATTGCACGTGCATCTGACGATAGTTGTTGACCTGTTTACATGTACTGTCATGTACTGTGTGTCATGTAATTACCTCAGCCCAGGAGGTAATGTTTTCGCCGTGTTTGTCTGTCTATAGGTTTGTCTGTCTGTCACCAAAATAACTCAAAAAGTTATGAACCGATTTAGATGAAATTTACAGGGATTGTTAGGTATGTTAGGAGGAACAGATGATTAACTTTTGGTAGAGATATGTCCATCCGTTTGTTTGTCTGTCTCTCTCATTTTTCTCAATGCCATAACTCAAAAAGTTATGAATGGATTTTGATGAAGTTAACATGATTTGTTAGGTATATAACAAAGCGTAAATGAACAAATTTTGGTAATGATCCGCTTGTTCGTTCGTTCGTTCGTTTGTTACTGTTTTTAATTTTATGCTTGTTAGCACAGTAACTCAAAAAATAATGAATGGATCTCTATGAAAGTTGTAGGAGTTGTCATTAATGTTAAAAGACATAAATTATTAAATTTTGTTGCAGATCGGTTTGTTCGTTTGTATGTTTGACTCATGTTCGTCATTACGTTTGTTAACAGTATAACTCAAAAAGTTATGAACGGATCTTCAAGAAAATTGCACAAGCTATTATTACTATCAAAAGGCCCAAATGATCAGATTTTGGCGTTTATACAAAGAAATTATGGTTTCAGAGTCAACTTGATTTTTTTGCTGCCGTTGCCTCACTTGGCGGAGGTATACGCTCTGAGAGTGCTCTAGTTAACTAATGTTCAATCGGTCAGCACGAGACAACTGTAGGCCTATATTGCGTTAACGAATGAGGAGCAGGCGACACTATGGGAAAGGAAATCGAAGGTTAAGCAGGCAAACTTAAAGTTTGCAGCTGAAATTGGCCTGACACCCCGAGAAAATTCCTTGAGCCATAATACGGGACAGATTGTTGATTTTTTTTTTTTTTGCGCAGCACGAAATAGTGTCTTACTGGAGTCCAATTCTTTCACCGATTAACTTAACTTCGACTTCAAATTCGCTGAGTTGACAGATGTACATACGTTTTGAGGTTATCCATTCAACGATAGGCGCCAAAGAGCAAAATTGGTGCACTCTGAGAGCGCATACCCCGTCAAGCGAGGTAACGGTAGCAAAAAAATTCAAATTGGCTCTGAAACCCTAATTTTCTTTGTATAAACTCCAAAATCTAATCTTTTGTGCCTCTTGATGGTAATAACAGCTTGTGCAATTTTCTTGAAATTTCGTTCATAACTTTTTGAGTTATACTGCTAAAAAACGTTGTGACAAACATGAGTCAAACATGAGTCAAACATACAAACGAACAAACCGATCTGCACTGAAATTTAATCATTCATGTCTTTTAACATTACTAACAACTCCATCAATTCAAAAAGATAAAGATCCATTCATTTTTTTAGTTATTGTGCTAACAAGCATAAAATTAAAAACAGTGACAAACGAACGAACAAACGCGTCATTACCAAAATTTGGTCATTTAATCTTTGTTATTTACCTAACAACTCATGGTAATTTCATCAAAATCTATCAACAACTTTTTGAGTTATGGCATTGAGAAAATGAGACAAACAAACAAACAAACAAACAAACAAACAAACAAACAAACAAACAAACAAACAAACAAACAAACAAACAAACAAACAAACAAACAAACAAACGGATGGACATATCTTCACTAAAAGTTAATCATCTGTTCCTCCTAACATACCTAACAATCCCAGTAAATTTCATCTAAATCGGTTCATAACTTTTTGAGTTATCTTGGTGACAGACAGACAAACCTATAGACAGACAAACACGACGAAAACATAACCTCCATGGCAGAGGTAATTATGACCATACGCATCTAAACGAGGAGACGTCAGTGCATATTCTTCATCGTTAGCTTTTGGTGGACTGCAGTAATTGTATAGATAAAAGCTAGACATATTTACAGGCATTTTTAATCCTGTCCTTACGCAAACCAGCACTCGTAAATAATGCAAGATAAACATTTCACATTGCAAGAATAATGATATTTATGCATGTAGGTGGATGTGCTAGGAACAATATTTCAACAGAAAATTTCATAAATGACACTAAATTTTCAAATGTAAGTTTTTTTTCAAATTTATTCAACTGCATTGCAAGGTTTATTATATTTCAGTAGTTGCCGATCCAAAAGAAACAGACCCTCGGCCAGACAACTGGCTGAGGCAGGTTGAAAGGCTGGGGTAGGCCATCAGAGCTCCCCGTTTTGTCTACTGACTAAGTACATTAGTACTTTCGCCCCCCCCCCCTCCTAAGCACATTGCTGGTCATTCTCTTACGCCACAACGCGCTTCAGTGGAAATTTCATTTGGTTTCGTTATATGAATGTGTTATTTGGTGCTTTAAAATGTGACATAATCTACGCATAGTCCACGAATCCAGAACATGAAAATGGAATACTTGGGATAGGTTTTTCAGTGACCCAACGGATCACGAATAGCCTAGTTACTACGTATATAACTTTCCGAACGTTCCGTTAATTTGCACTCACCTCAGAGGGGCAGGGAGTCATTGTGGAGGTATCCTTTGGGCGTCGTTGAGCGTCGTAAGCACCCGGTGGTTGATTCTGCAGGAAACTTTTCAATTCCTGGGGAACTGATGCAATAAACTAATAATTAAGCTCATCATTTAAACATTATTATAAATACAATCACGAGTGTGTGAACTGATATGTTAATACGCTTACAATGACACACACAGAACTATTCAATATATCAAATCATTGGGAAAATCTCAAATTCTAACCAATAATAGTAGTTCAAATGGACGTGAGTTGTTCATGTTAACATAATTGTAATTTCTCAAAAGGATATTAAAAATCATTGCCTCTTTAATCATTTATTGAGAAAAATATTGTAGGTGCTAACGCACAGGTATTCAATCCCTCTTATATCATATGTTTATAGAGATACTACAGCACGTTCGTTATTTGACGTGAATCGCAGTATGAGTTACTTTCATGTTTATATGAAATCATTTCAGGCAACTAAGGACACACCTGTGTTGTAATCCACCCATTTGAACCGGTAACCTTAATTGTGAACATTTAAAGCCACAGGCAGCATCATTTTCCATTATTACCTCCGCCAAGGAGGTTATGTTTTCGTCGTGTTTGTCTCTCTGTCTGTCACCAAGATAACTCAAAAAGTTCTAATCCGATTTAGACGAAATTTACAGGGATTGTTAGGTATGTTAGGAGAAACAGATGATTAACTTTTGGTGAAGATATGTCCATCCGTTTGTTTGTTTGTCTCCTTCATTATTCTCAATGCCATAACTCAAAAAGTTATGGATGGATTTTTATGAAATTAAAATGAGTTGTTAGTAATATAATAAAGAGTAAATGACAAAATTTTGGTAATGATCAGTTTGTTCGTTCGTTTGTCACTGTTTTTAATTTTATGCTTGTTTGCACAATAACTCAAAAAATAATGAATGGATCTTTATGAAATTTATAGAGGTTATTAATATTGTTAAAATATATAAATGATTAAATTTTGGTGCAGATTGGTTTGTTCGTTTGTATGTTTGACTCATGTTTGTCATAACGTTTGTTAACAGTATAACTCAAAAAGTTATGGACGGATCTTAAAGAAAATTGCACAAGCTGTTATTACTATCAAAAGGCACAAATGATTAGATTTTGGAGTTTATACAAAAGAAATTATGGTTTCAGAGCCAATTTGAATTTTTTACTACCGTTGCCTCGCTTGGCGGAGTATGCGCTCTCAGAGTGCTCTAGTTTAGAAAGGGTTAAATAAGAAGAATTATCTAACAACCTTAGGAAACGCATAGTAGACCTGTGTTGAGAAGGAAGCGGATACACGAAAGTGGGGCGTCATCAGGAAGGGGGGGATGACTCATTTTGTCACCAATGCGTTCAATAGCCTCCGTCCAAGGAAGATCGCTGGTGCTACAGAAAGATTAATGATCAAAAAAGTAAAGCAAAACCCATTTATGACTCATACCGAGGTAAGAGAAACAAAGGCATCATCAGTCAGTCATATTAAAGGTACAGCAGTACATGCTCTAAGCCAAGAATGATGAGACTTTATAAGGTTAACCCACGGGGCGGGGCCAAGCTGCGGTGCACCATGGGTAATGAGGCTTGTGACGTCACAAAATTCAAGAACGGTAATACGCAGCTATTTTACATTGTTTGGGCCTCTAGAGTGTCCTACATGTCCTACAATCTTCATAGTTGCACAAAAATATGAATCGAAGCATCTACAAACTTTTTTAGCTTTCTGAAGGATAAAATTTTCAACGTTGATCAAAAGGCTGTTAAAAGAGCAGATGAATTGAATCCGGCAATTGCCCACATATGTGTCAGAAGCACTTTTGTAGTCAAGTTTATCGTCTTAAAAATGCAATCAAGTGAGTTTTATCGAGAGTAGTTTAGCATCCTGAAGATGGAATCATATGACTGAAAACCTTCATGTTTTCGATGTATTCTTGTCTTCTACCAATGATCTGCTATCCTCTATAATTTCAATCCGCTGCAACAAAAATGTTTCAAGTGCGTTTGATTAAACGCCGGGATACAAGAACGTTTTACCAAAATTTGTTTGGAAAACATTAAAGCATCAGAGAAACAAATTACTATGCTTCCGATGAAGTAATATGAAAGCAAAAGTCTATAAATAATACGCAGAAGAAATACAATTGCTCGATAAAATTAAAAAAAAAACAGCTACTTATACGCTGCGCGCGTTACAGCAGTATAAGTAAGTGTCGCGTCGGACTCGTTTTAACCAACTTGGGAAAAAATTACCTAACCGTATTTGTATTTCCCACTCATAAACTATCTTTTGCAACGATGTAGTTGAAACTGGCGTATGTTTAATCCACAATATTTCCAAAGATGCGGTAATTTTCACAGTTAGGAGCGGAGGATCCGTTAACGACGCGTACGCGACGGCACAGCTTAGGGCCGCATTTTACAGACACTCTGCGAAGTAATGCTGATAAAATTTTATCCTTCAGAAAAAAAAAAAAATTCGTAGATGCTTTGATACGTATTTTTGTGCAACTATAAAGATTGTAGGACATGTAGGACACTCTGGACGCCCAAATGAAATGATGGAGAAACAATGTAAAATAGCTGCGTATTACCGTACTTGAATTTTGTGACATCACAAGCCTCATTACCCACGGTGCACTGCAGCTTGGCCCACCCCGTGGGTTAACCTTGTAGAGTCTCACCATCCTTGGCTCTAAGCTATGCGGATGGCATGGCTCTTGCTTCTGCCCATTCCAGCGAACCCTAAAAGCCACATTCGATTAACGAGAACCAAGCTACCAAACTCTATTGATACTAATACTTTCAAAACTGTCTTCCTGAATGTTAAACCTTGGAAACAAAAAACAAACCTGCCCGCCGATAAAGCCACATATCTCAAGGGTGTAATCCTCACTTATGTAAACAGCTTCTCTTACCGGCCACAAAATTATTAAAAATTTTCGTGAGAACCAGGAACACCAAAGCTCCACGCGGTGGGTAAGATGCTAGTGAGGGAGCTCGGTCACTGTTCTCAAGAGGTGAACCGTTAACTGTTTCGTAGCTACTGCTGCCCTATATACTATTTTAAGCAGAAGCTCATTGGGCACTTATATATGGCTTAAATTAATAGTTAAATATTTTGCTGGCTTACGAATGTGTGATATTTGCTCATAAGTATACTGACTGCTTGACAGTCAGAAAAAGGAAATGCTCTTACATTCTCCACGGCAGAATAGAACTAGAACGCCTCATGGCGTAAGACCATCAACAGCAATGAGAGCAAATTTTATCACCGTCATTTTTGGTGGCCAGCTAATCGCAGTTTCTTGGCATGGGCTACATCGAAGACAATCCACCAGACTCCCTGCAAAAAGTTATGGACATTGCTCAAATCCTTCTACCTGTTTTTGGGTGGACAGACTATATATGTACAAATACATATACAGGGTGTTGTATAATTCGATGAACATATTTTAGCCATATTTAGACAAACTCATAATTAAAAATTTTTACAAAAACCTCAAAAATCCTTCGTTTTCGAGAAATGACATCCCGAAGTACTTAAAGGGAGGGTTCGGGCGAAAATGAAGTATTTGTTTTATTCGTGGATTAATTTGAATGAAAATTAGCATAGATATGCAAAATCGAAGAAAAAATTGTTTCAACTTGTGTTCTTATTTCAATTTTCCCCACAGAAAACGAGTTATTCAAAGAAAACAGCAAAGAGGGGTGGAGAAAACCCTAGGTACTCCTACACTTTTTGAGCTACAGAGATGATTTTGGTATCAGAAGAAGTGGAAGTTGATCCTCTATCGAGGTAAGAATTTTCGGTGTGATTTTCGAAATTGTTTTTGAGAAAGTTAAAAGACTAAAAAAAATTGCAAGTTTTTTTCCAAAAACTGCGCTGTCACTTGTCTCCTAATTCGAATATCAAACCGAAAAATTTTATTTGATAGAAAATCAAATTTTGCTTCCTTTGAAACCAAAAATCATCTTTGTATATCAAAAACTGTAGGACTAGGGTTTTCCCTAACTCCCATTTGCCGTTTTCATTGAAAAACTCATTTCCTGTGGGGGAAATGAAAAAGTACTTGCGTAAAAACAATTTTGTTTCGATTTTACATATCTATGCCAAGTTTTGTTAAAATCGGTTTACAAGTAAAAAATTTTCATTTTCACCCCAACCCTCCCTTTAAGTATTTCAGGTCATCGTTTCTTGTAAACGAAAGAGTTTTGAGGTTTTCGTCACTCGTGAAAATAGTTTCATTTTGCGTTTTTGTATAAATGATTAAAATATGTGCATCGAATCACGCAACATCCTGTATATACATACATATATACATATGTCGCATTCGCCTGATAGAGGTACACCCCTCCGAGAACCTTGAAGGTTAAGGGACAGGACTGGTTCTGCTAATATCCTATATCAAATATAGGTCTTTACACGGGCTTACTGTGTTCTAAATTTCATATTTTACTACGGGAACCAGTCCTTGCCTACCTAACCTACAAGGTTGGCGGGGTAAGAGCTCATTGTAAGGGGGCTGGTACTAAGCTGGATGGTCGAGGTGGATGGTGGCAGCACAAAAAATATTTGTCATTTTACTATCGAGAAGTGGGCGTGCGTTGTAACGTAGACTTATTTTCCTTCAAAATGAGACCAAATTTGCCTAAATCTATGGTGTTTATAATACTTTTTTTCACTTTTTGAAGGTAACGGGCATTCAGGTGGCCAGGATTTTGGTACCTCTATCGAACCAGAAGGCCACTTAACAGGCCGTATATGAATATTCTTAGCCATCTTATAGCCGAAATGAAACATTATCACCACTTTCACTTCATTCGCTGGTGTTAAAAATCAGCTAATTCGCTGGTAAATGGGCTTTGCAATGGCCCTAGCAACAAAACTGTTCAATATGTATAGCCGGTGGCAGCACATACTCTTGGCGAACAGAGGCCAAACAATGAGCTGCAATACACTGTATAGTGTATTGATACCTTGAATCCTTTTCTGTCTCTAATTTAACTCTTGTGACAAGCCTCTGTACCTTCCCCTTGTGTGTATTTAATAAAGTTAATTGACTGATCTTTGCCGGAGTGGCATTAACTCGAGCTCAAAAAAAAAAATACTTTTACGTAGAAGAAACATGTTTGAAATTTGCTAACGAGTATCTAGAGAACAGACACACATGCTGGAATTCTGTAGTGTGTTCTGATGAAAAAGAAGACAGAAATTTCCGGACACAACACAAAGTCATGCATGGAAGAAAAATGGAAGAACCTTCATGAAGAAAACCGTTCAATTTGGAGGAGCTAGTATTATGGTTTGGGGATGAATCTCTTCATGAAGAACTAGAGAATTGAAGATCATTGAAGGAAACATGAAGGCCCTCATGTATAGAGTTATTCTCAATGAAACCCTTTTCAAGTCTGTTAAGTAATTCCTTCTAGTTTCAGGGTAAATTCGTCTTGCAATAAGACAGCGGCCGAAGCACACATCGAAACTAATGCGAAAATGATTTGATGACTAGTTTAAAATAATGAATTGACCCAACCAGTCACCTGAGCTAAGAACGATCGAGATTTTGTGGAGAATTTTAAAAAATAATGCCCACAAAAGGAATCCTCAAAACATCAAAAAACTTAAAGTTTTCTGCGTTGAAGGTGGTCCCGTATTACTTCTAAAGCAAGTAAGAAAGTAACCTGCAGCTACGCAAACAGGCTCAGTGCTATAAAAACCATCAAATGATGTGCAACTAAAGATTAACTGCTAATATTATTATTATTATTGTAGTTAAAGCTTCACGCTTGAGCTCCCACGGACAGGTAATACAACCCAAATGAAGCATCTTGCAACACCGGGAAGCCCAAAACGCTGCTAAAGGAAATCCAGCAAAAAACCATTAACAG
>LQNS02276866.1:13653165-13663389 GCA_001587735.2 Parhyale hawaiensis
GTAAGCGGCTACGTCAACTGTGGGGATAACTCGTTGTTAGCCACCCCGCTGGTCACGGACTGCAGCATCACCTCTGCACAAGATGGGCGGCGTGCATAACGTCGCCTGGACCTCGTCCTAAGTATCATCAAAGGTATCAAAGGTATATCTTTCTTTGCACGTTGAAATGAGCAATTCATGTTCATTTGAGTTAGCATTATAAATTAAAATTTGAGAGTTTCATAATAATTTGATGTACTGGATACTTCTCCGAGTCAGTGTAGCTATATATATATGTACTGATGCATCTCTATATTTCGTGACTAACAATATAATGCACGAAAACAAGGTAAGATTAGAGATTTTGGCGATTCTGTTGCCTACTAATGAAAACTGATACGCGAAAGTTTGACCATGTTGCAGAAGATGGCCAAAATGTGAGTGCACTTCTTACTCTGCCAAACTCTAAGCCTAAACGGTTGTTATGTTTTAACTCTGCGTACGTGATTATCTCCCGCGAGCGAAAAGAAGAGCGGTAATAATGTTTTCGTTGAAGATTTATGTATATTTGTCTGCCTCCGCCAAGGAGGTTATGTTTCTGTCTTGTTTGTGCGTTTGTCTGTCGCTAAGAAAACTCAAAAAGTTATGAACCGTTCTTAACAAAATTTTCAGTGATTGTTTGGTATGTTAACAGTAACAGATGATTACCTTTCGGTGGAAATCTGTCTTCCCGTTTGTTTGTTTGTTTGTTTGTTTGAGCGGCTGTCTATTTTTTTCTGTGTCATAACTCAAAAAGTTAAAGAGGGATTTTCATGAAATTCACATGACATGTTAGGTTTCTTACGAAGAGTAAATAGCCAATTTTTTTTTTTGTGATGATCTGTAGGTTCGTTCGTTTATTTATATTTTTGTTTTATTTTATTTTTGTTAGCACATTAACTTCAAAAGTTCTGAATGGACCTTTAAGAAATTTAGAGGAGTTGTTAGTAATGCTAAAAGACATAGATGATTAAATATTGGTGCAGATCGATTGAACCGTTTGTGTGTTTGACTTATGTTTGTCATAATGTTTGTTCGCAGCATAACTCAAAATGTATTGAACTGATCTTTTAAAAATTGCAGAAACTTTTGATACTATCAAAAGGCACCGATCATTAGATTTTGAATGAATAAAAATGAACGTATCGACTTACAAAGTCAACATCTGTTGGGACAAAAGTAAATTTCAGCTCACATTACTAAGCAGAAAGTCTAAAAGTGATAATCTAAATTTTGATGCATAGAATATAGATAACAAAACTAAAAATTCACTAATTGCAACGGATAAGAAGATTGCATGTCGTTGAGTTGCGGTTTCAGCTTATGAGTAGTATAACAAATACGGTTTTACAAAAACACAATATGTGTTCTGGTACTCGTATTTGTTATACTACCCCTATGTATAAAAAGAGATTCTAAAATACGCAATTCACATGGAGTACTGGCTGTCCCTAAAATAATAAAATCATCTAGGCTGAAGGATTGATTGCACCTCTCAGCATGAGATCGTACGGATGACTGAAGAAGATTGCACAGGATATGATTGGTACGAGGACTCCTGCCAGCATGCTCAGCCACGCGAACAGGCAGTGACCGGGTGATCGAGCTTACGTATTTTGACGCACGCTGTGCGCAACTGTGTTTATAAACGACAGAGCTGAGCATTCCTTTAGGAGTCCTGTCTTTGAAGTTGAAATAAGAACCTAACCTAAAATTATTAACTAGAACAAATTCGAACTGGCATTGCAATAATTTTAGGTTAGGTTCATCATACGTTCGTCACAGTACTCGTTGTGATCTTAAACTTCGATGCCGAATAAGAAAGTGATCAGGCTATAGTGCAGATTGATTCAAAGTTGTACGTAGCAAATATAGCTACGGTGATTGACAAGGATCCTGCTCGTGCTCTCTACGCACGTGCTTTTAAAACACACTACCGGCACACTACAGCAGTTTGAGTGACAGCACTAGAGATAAGACTTTTCCGGAGGATCTCATGAATAGCTTGTGCCTCTAAAACTTAAATGTCGATCGGCAAATGATTTGCTTTAGTCACTACCAACCGATTTTTTCCTCTGGACCTCACGAGCCTAAGGGTCCCAAGTGCCTTCTCAGCAGGAGATCTGCAGCTTGCCGCAGTTCCTGCTAACAAGATTAGTATTGTAATATTAGGTAGGCTCTGTTTCGGGAGGTGGCCCGCTGATCGAGGTGACCGACCTATACCGCTTGGTTTCTACCTTCTCCCGTGCTGAGGATCATGGAAGGGACCGTCTGCATGGGCGTTTCTTTCTTGTCTTCCTTTCTTTTCGTTCTTCGTTTCTTTCTCCAGTGCGACATAGCCAAGCAAAATCGTACCGTCATGCCCAGGGGTTAGAGATGCACAAGCTGCGTCTTTTTCTTGTCAGTAGCGCAATGACCACTCTGGGACCTCCCGGCAAAAAAACTGAGTCAAAAATTATTGATAATTAAAATGAGACATACCTCGCATCCCAGAGGCGCACGAACCTGTGTTAAACCGCAGGAATAGTTCAGCGCGACATGGACATTGCATCCCTGATGTGCTAGTAAAGTTTGTACTTCTCAACTACTTAGATTTTAATCCAAATTTTTATCAGATATTAGATAAAGAAACTGCGAGCTACTAATCTTAATCAACAAATTAGCTTGTCCCATGTATTAGCTGTAAGAATGTCATGAATAAGAATGAATACTTTAGGGCGCTACTCTCCTCTTTTGTTGGGCACCGCATCCACGCGAAAAATTAAATAGTTTATGTAGAAATTTTTCGCTAAACAAAAATAAAATGTATGTATTACGCATATCAAGGTTGGCTACTTGCTATCTCAAGTTAAAATTGTGATGTGTACTGTAATTCTAACTGCACTATGTCTTTAGACTCTAAATTTCTTCACTTCGTGTCATAAATGCGAGTTTCTCTCTCACTCATGGAAAAATGGTTAGCTGGTCTAGATCTTCTAAATTTAATTTTTCACTTTTTACCCTATTTTAATAACCTTGTAGCTAAAAGAAGTGTTTGCTAGTTCTCGACATCTTGCCCTAACCTACTGTTTTCTGCAAACTGTATTTCATACTCTTACAAAACCTATTTTTCTTTAACTCTGTGTAGCCGACGTTTCTCTTATCATCTCATTCATAATGTGTAGGCATTGTGCCAGTGACTCAACAGACCTTGTTGGACACCACATCCATATGAAAAAAAAACTTCTTTCTGGCTTACGCTATTTTGCATAACTTTAGACGGTCGTTACAGACACTCGTTTAACAATAGCCAAAACTTACTCGTAGTAGCTAGCAAGCGTCTACACATATAGAATGTTGAACTAGTGTATACAGTGCTTTGTGTATGAAAAAAAAAAACAGATATAACAACAGTAACGATGCTTATAGCTTCTCTGACTCTCTCTTGAATTCAGATTTCTACTTTCATCTTACATAAATTCTCCATCTGCTCTCTCAGTTCACGATGAGGAAGAAAGCGAAGAGGAAGCTATTCCAGAGTGTTGCAGAGGCAGCAGTTTTCTTCTTCAATTTTCTTTCCTCGACGATACAGCTTTTCTCTTATGCGTAACAATTTCGATCTACTGAAGTTGTATTATTGTGTACCTACAATACAAATGAAATTTATTTGTTTGTTGATTTATTCACTTATTTGTTTGTCTGTTTGCACATTTTCTGTCACGCTTTAAGAAAACATGACGAAAATTAACCCAGGTACCTCTGACACCGGTAGGACAGTTCGAAGTAACTATTGACTATCCATCTTCTCTGGTCCGACGTCTGCTACCGTTTGCATATAAACTCGCGTCAAGAAAGAAACGGTTGCAACTTCAGATTAGTTACCTCTATGATACTACTTCTCTAATTAAGCACGCCCATACATCTTGATTTATACTCTCTTCTGAAGTTTCCTTCATTCAAACTTCAGCTGCTCTAATCTCACGCTGATGCTCTGATTGACCAAGCAGCGGTCAGTAGGCGGGTAAAGAACACGAGCATTTCTTGGCAGAAAATAATCTATTTTATAATTCTGTATGTTTCGCCATTAATTACTTAGTACAACCATGAGGCTTTCTTCAGTATGAGATATTAGAAGCTGAATTGACATATTGCAGGAATTTTGGAAACTCCATTACAATTTTACCTAATTGCTTTAGGGAGACCCAGTAAAGAATATAGAAAAGTCTACACCACTGTGATCATTTTGGTTTCGTTCGTGGATTCTATCAAAACCCAAATAACAATCAGTATGAATTTATATGCATATATATATATATATACATTTAATATACCTACTATCATAGGCACCGTGTAAATTATATTTATTACAGTTCGTGTTCTTCCTAGCAAACACAGGGTGAATCTATATTAGAATTCTATGGTCTCTCTGTTACTTACGTAGTACGATAGTATGAGATAGGATAAAATATGGCCTCCTTGAGGTATCCTTGATACGACCTGGGAAGAGATCAATAGGGGAAGGAGTGAAGTTTAAATTTATGCTGCTACTTCTACTGCTCGCAGATCTTATACGTAATAGATTCGCTGCCTGACTTGGAATATTTTTTCACCCTTCGTATGCGTGATACGGATCCGAGGGCATCATAATTGAGGAACAATGGTTTTGTTCTGTAGAATTTGCCCAGGTTTCTTCACTATTTACTGGTCTGAGATATCACTGAAAAACAGCGCTTTTGTTTTGGGGAATTTGGACAGGTTCCAGCCATTCTTTTACATTTTTTTCCTTCAACAGAACAACTTTTCAAAGCTTGAGTAAAAAAACTCCCGAGTATATGACATTATCGAATATCATGGATATGGTGCGGAGTATTTAGTGGGAGCGATGTAGACTGCAGGCGAAAAAAGACTTGCTTTTCAGCATATCACCGAAATAATGGTTAATTGGTGTTGTTCAGCAGAATTTAGGCCTAGCATGTGTATCTCTTGTGTTCTTTCGCTTTGGCAGCTGCAGTGCATCCTACCAAATTAAGAGCTTTGAATCTACAAGAGAAGAAACTCCATGGCAATTTCTGGGACGATCGATTAGTTAGCAACTTGGCTGCAAACGGCGCTAGTATTGTTTTAAGTTCAACTTTATGCATGTATTTAAAAAAAAATTCAAATGTTTTTTACAGGTTGTGCGATACCATTTACTTTGAAAATAACTTGGCACAAGATCAGCATCGAATTATGAGAGAGATTACTTATTAACAGTTTTTTTCTATAGAATTTGAGTGAGCGTATTGCGCCTTCAGTTGACGTTTTTGCTCCTGCGGGGATTGCGAGAAACCTGTAATTTGCGCCTTTAGTTTATGGGTCACAGCCGCAGGAACTGAGTAGTTTTTAAGATATCGGTTTATTAAGCTTAGTATTATATCAGTAAGTAATTGTAGGCATTATCAGTATGTTAGGGCAATTAGTCAGCAATCGTTTATTTATTAAATAATCTCGTATACTGTGCTTATAAGGATTTGTTGAATAAAATTTTCACAGAAAGTACTAAATCATCACATCATCTAATCAAGACCTTCAAGAAATAAAGGAAGCAGTTCCCTACTATTAACCTATATTGTGGAATGAAATCTTTGGCAATTACGAACCATAAGTCCATGTATTTTGTATCCAATGATGCATTATTTTTAGGGATAAGAGCCTAGGACTGGTTCTGCTAACGAAACCACAGCTTAGGCAAACGCTTTACATACGAAAAAACGGCGCGTAGTAGTGAGCACCAATAATGATTTAATACTAAATTCAATGTATCAATATGTTTAAAACCAAGCATTTCTGACGTCTGTGACTTGTTAATTCATTCAAAAATTTATTGAGCTCTAAAACATGTTTGTTAACGTACAGATCAGTTTATGCACTATTGCCACCAGAGGGCGTCTGAAATTGGGACAAAAAAAAAAAAAAATGCACGGACTTTCCGCTCTTATTGTATTCTAAACTCTTTGATCTTACATAGGCAAATTCATAACAAAATTATGGTCGATGGAGAAGTATCATCACAAATTCTTTGCCGTCATTTTTCGACAGCCGGGTTAACTAGTATACTATTTATATACTGTAGATATATAAGATACATTACTTAAATTTAAATTCATTGATATGATGTTTGACTTCTTGCTGATGAAACTTAGTTTTTAAAAATATTGGAAAGAATTATTGTGCTAGTGGGCTGTCATCTTCCAAGATAATTTGAGTTGACCATTGTACTGCATATTAGCAACAAAGTTTAGGTGATCAATGACCAAGTGTCATTACAAATTCACCGCCGTCATTTTTACGGCACTCGTACTCTAGGGCGTATATATGTTTTACTTTAATTTAAGATTTCCACTCTAGCAACAGAGACGAGGTTAATTTACATCATGCTATCTAATATGATTCAAATGAAAGCGCGAAGATTGGGGTTTGATGGTTGAAATTTAGCTATGGCTAAAAATACAAAGCTCTGATAAATAAAATGCAATAAAAATATTTTTATGCAGGTAGCCCATGCTGTTTGTATCTCAATTACGCCTGTAAATCACCCACGGTATCTAAACTAATTTTTCATAGCCATTAAAATATCTCTGTTCCTATTTAATTTTGCCCTAATGATAGTTAGGTATAATTAAATATAAATATTTCTTAGCGGTAAATACCAGACATACCTGTGAGAAATTTTGAGTAATGTCTACTTCGCTTAAGCGACGGCTCACCTCCTGTGGTCTGCACTGCATCCGCACTGCGGCTCCGCTGTCGCTCCAAGTCAATGAGCCAAATCGATGGACCGTTTTTACGGAATGCACGCGGTAACTGCGCCCTGGCGTGCCTAACTAACGCTCCTTGTATTGCAAGTTCGAGGCCAACCCTGACACGCGAGCTCTTTGCTGATGTAGGGGTGCTGGGTGTGCAGAGGACCGTGAGGGTACTCGTCTCCTCAGAGAAAAGGGGGTGGAGACGGGCGAGGGTCATTTGAACCCTCCGTCAAATTGGCGCCATAGTTCTTGATGATCCGCGGTTGGTTGCAGCCGCATTTACTCCTCTGGGGCCAGTGGGCCTATATCCGAGCACAAACCAGTGCACGTGAGTTTCTCAGTTCAGGGTGCGGTAAAGTTGACCTTACCTTGACCTTCCGCTTAGACAGCGCTCTCACAGCTCTAGTGCTGCTCACACCTCAAATGTTGAAAAGGTATGAAAACTTTGCACATCGCCGCACACTTCAACATCACAATATCACGTACACGTAACTTTCCGAAGTCCTGCTGCTATAACTACCACTGGTACTACTAACTACAACGGTTACCTTGTCGAGCATGTAAAAACTTCTGCCACCTGACCAGTTGGTGTATCATCATCCTGCATTTACAGTGCATAATAAAAGGGCCCACTTAAGTGATAGCAGTCAGTGGAACAAAAGGAATATCAGTTGACAATATACTTCCTGGAAGGCTTAGGAGGAGACGTTATTGCTGCACTGCTGAACAGTTTGGGGCAAGAGATCAATGTACAATAGTTTCACATGACAGAAAGTTCTAAGCGGTGGAATAGTTGATGGAGGGGGGATGGGGAGCGGGCGAGGAACTACAGCATTGAATGAGGCCAAAATATATATATATTTTTAGCATTGACTAGATTGTGGAGTGCTGCGCTGGCACAGTGGAAGGCTGAAAATTTTCTCCCAACAGTTAGGCAGAGCCCTACGATAGTCGTGATGGTAGCGTCAACATTTCTGCTGTTTGTAATCCACTGTCAGGGCATTGACTAAACTAGAATGGAGCCGATCGGTGTCTATAGCTGCCGCATGAGCCTTTCGTTTTTGCTGCCATAGCTCTGACGATCTGTGGTCGACTGCAGCCGTGCATTTCTCTGAAATCCAATGAGGAGTTATCGGCTGCACGGATCAGTTGATACGACTCTCCTAATTATTTTCGCTAAGGAGGTTATGTTTTCGTCGTGTTTGACTGTTTATCTGTCTGTCACCAACATAGTTCGAAATGTTATGAGCCGATTTGAACGAAATTTACAGGGATTGTTAGGTATGTTAGGAGAAACAGATGATTAACTTTTAGTCAAGATATGTCCATCCGTTTGTTTGTTTGTTTGTTTGTCTTATTTTTCTTAATTCCATAACTCAGAAAGGTATGAATGGATTTTTATGAAATTAACATGAATTGTTAGGTATATAACAAAAAGTAGATAACCAAATTTTGGTAATGATCCGTTTATTCGTTCGTTCGTTTGTCACGGTTTTTTTAATTTTATACTTGCTAGCAAAATAACTCAGAAAATTATGAATGGATCTTTATGAAATTTATAGAGGTTGTTAGTAATGTTGAAAGACATAAATGATTGAATTTTGGTGCAGATCAGTTTGTTCGTTTGTATTTTTGACTCATGATTGTCATAACGTTTGTTAGCAGTATAACTCAAAAAGTTATGAACGGCCCTTCAAGAAAATTGCACAAGCTGTTATTACTATCAAAAGACACAAATGATTGGATTTGGAGTTTATACAAAGAAAATTATGGTTTCAGAGCCAATTTGAAATTTTTGCTACCGTTGTCTCGCTTGGCAGAGGTATGCGCTCTCAGAGTGCTCTAGTTTGGATATGAGTTCATCATGACTCTACCTTTAATATATATCATTTAATAGCATGAAAAGCATCGAGGGGTCACCATATTGCTCTGTCGTGCTGCTGCTGTAGATATTACCGTAGTTGGTGCATAGAGATCAGTGCTCTCAGGATATAACAAAAGTAACGGGTAATCCACAAAGACGGTAATTATTTTCATTTAAAAAAATTAGCATCCGGCACTATGTGTGACTCATACCGGATTGATAACCCAGGTATTTCTACTTTTGGTAGTAGTAACCAGGGTGTATGGACAGTAATTAACACAGACCCGTGTTTAATATCATACCCAAGTGCTTGCAGCACCTATAGATATGGAATGCAATTATAACCTTACCTTCATGACTTACCGACAGCAGGTACTGAAGAAAATGTCCACAGCTATCGCAAGTAACATGGCAGTGACTGTTCAGTTCTAATACCGTGATGCCAACAACTTGTACCATACAAGAGGAGGGATTTGTGCTATTTTTGTTGGTAGTATACGCCTTCTAAGGGACGAGAATATGTATGTAGGAGCAGCAAATGTCTCACGAGACGACAGGATCTTCTGCACAATTCATTTTATGGAAAATTTGTCGCCGTCAAGGTGGTGCTAGAGTAAATAGTTACATCCCGTCGTTTAGCTACTGCTTCTTTGTCATTCTCAGCTATGTAGATGAGTGACTACCAGCAAGATATTTACCAAGTGGTTGAAAAAGAAGTTATATAAAATGCTAATTAATCGCTTTATAAGAAAAAAACTGACTGCATGTCGGGTATCTGGCGCCATAGATTGGCCTCGCCAAAGCCCCCTATAGACATACTAACGATATCTCGTAGGTCTCGGCTCGGCCCCCTGTACCGTCACAGCCCCCCCCCCACACCTCGGCTTCACCAATTCTTGGCTGGCTTAACAATAATACATAGAATAACAGAAACGCGTAAGACAGACAAGAATAAGGAGAACTGGCGGTGGAGTGCTTGGACGTCAGCGGGGTCTGCCAAATCTACAGCCGGTTACCAACCGGTATTATCCATTATTCGCTTAGGCCAAATCTGGTAGTGAAAAATTCATCTGGTAATAGATACTAGCAAGTTGACTGTCTGATAATGAACAAGCTTGCATCTGGTAATATAGCACAAATAAAGTCTCGTGTTCCAAAGCATAAATTGAACGTATTTCCGCCTCCGAATTATTGCTTAGATATTTATTTCCGATAAAAAAAAAGACATTATGCCACATATTTCGTCCAGTTGAATTAAAATTTGCAGTTGGTGCCACCAAAGGAATAGTAAAGGACGAATTTCTCTTGCATGGCCCTCGAAGATTCCAAAGCCTCGTCCAGACTACCGCACATTTGCTCAGAATGCACCCTCGCAATTTCGCAGAATGCTCCCGCGCAAGTTCGCAGAATGCGCCCGCGCAAGTTCGCAGAATGCGCCCGCGCAAGTTATTATTATTATTATTAAATCACACCAGACTGGCGACGCAGGAACGGAGAAACTCCATGAGGTTAACAAACCCCCACGCAACCAACCCAGCGGGTGGAGACAACAAAAGAATAGAAAAAAAAGAAGATCCG
>LQNS02276866.1:13717264-13729738 GCA_001587735.2 Parhyale hawaiensis
CCATTTTTCGAATCGCTCAGTGCAAAAAGAGCCCTTCGAATAGAAACCTTAAAGGTAAGCATGAGTTGCAGTTACTTTTTTGTTTTGCCTTTAATTGTGTTAATCTTAAATTAGCCACAGTACTATGATCGTCATAACGTTTTGGACTTCCATTCAGTATAGGGCAGACTTATTAGACCTGACTTGATCAAGTATTGATACTACTGGAAGATGCTACATCGTGAGTCTGGCATCCCTGCAAAGTTCTTCTTTGCTCTAGCTCCTGATGACGTAGAGCTCTTCTTCAGACACTTCTGACTCCCGTAAAACATTTTTTTTTGTTACAAGCGCGCGTTACTTTAGAGCACGCTGCCCCAAACCTGTTATGATGGCAGAATACACTGCCAAGTTTAAGGCTGATTTTCAAGGCGCCATGGAGAGTTCCTTTTCCGACATGAATAGTGACCTCGCCAGCCATGATGAGTGATGCTATTTGATGGTGGCGTTTGAGGTGGCGTCACTACTGAGGCAGTTAGCTTACTTTTGCTTCCAGCTGTGGTGGTTCTGTTGGTTTTGTGACGTGATGGTCAAGGGCTGGGGTGTGTCACTGCTGCATGAGTTAACTAACCTACTTGTACTGCCAACTGCGGTAACGCACCTATTCTGGTTTTTCTTTCTTTCTGGGAGTTTTGTTGATTGTTTCTATGAAATTAGCAACTAAACCCACTTATGGTACGCAATTCCAGTTCTAACTCTCTCTAGCTGTATAGGTAACAGTGCTGGCGTAACATTGTGTTCGAGTTTCTCTCTTGCTGCTGGCGCCAAAACTACTGATTTGGGGAAACTAAGCAGGGCCCAGGTTTACCAACATTTACAATTTTGTAAAACTTGCAACGTTGCATCTTAAAAATGACGATACAAGGCAGCATTCCATCTGCCTTGTGATTGGAAGATACAGCTCACTACTACAGCCAATCAATGGTTATTTTACGTCTTCCTTTCGGAGAACAACCAATGGTGTAGGTTTGCATATTCCATTTAACGAACGACCAATCCGCAGGTGGATTATATCAGCGTTTTATTTTACTTTACACGTTGAGACTCGAGTGTTGTAACCTCTCACAAGTTTTCCCAAGGTCTAGCAAAGATGTAACATACTTTAAAAAGTTATCAACCTTGTCTCCTCTATTTTTTTTTTTTTTTTGCTGGAAAAAAGTTTTATTTCTACAACCGTGTAGTAATTCGAGATACTAGATAAATAAAATACAACACGCAAGTAGGTAGCTTGATAAATCTGGCCGGAGTTATAATACTGTGTGTCGAGATATAAGCTAAACTAGAGACATACAACATTGTAAGTAGCTTGATAAATCTGGGCCTACGTGCGTTAATCCTGGTTAACTTGGATCCCATTTGGTAATTGTTAGATTGTCCGTTAACCTATACGAAGACAATATCTAGTAGGTAATGTCCTCTCGGTGGCGAAGTGACAGCATCTCTACATCGGACCCTGGGAGGCCGGTTCGACTCTCGGACGCTGACAGCGCTGGCAACAAATTTACGCCGCACGGAGTACTCCGGCACCGAGAGGCGAGAGAAGAAGTACGGCGAGGGATTCTTAATTGACGCTCAACTCTTACTACTTCTCCTGCTCTACAGCCTATAAAGTTCGAGAATTAAGGTAGACGAAAACCTTGTTAGGTGTGTTCACTGTAAGCGAGACAAGTCAGCAAGTAACGGCCATCGTAACGCGTTTACTCCCGAAAATGAACGCGAGCCGTGACTCAACTTTTTCTGTCACTGTCCACACGTAGAAATGCCCTTCAGTCGAATGAATGACGCCACGCGTTTATTTATGATCTCGTTTCTTTGTATTTTCGCTTATATTTCGCGTCGGTTTGAAGTCACATTCGTATCCCACGATATTATAGCCTGAATTTGATAAGAACGACCTATTTTCAAAATAATTTTAGCCTGATTAAACCGATAAAAGTGAAAATAGCACGCAGCTATACGCTTACTTGTCGAATCAAAGATGGCGTCTGCGTTCTTAGTACAACATTTTCAGCTTAACTGGTTTTCTTATGCTGAACGGGAATACAGTGATTCTGATCGTTGAAGTGACGATAAAAAAGTATATTTAACGACTGGTTCATGATTTGAAAACGCTATAGAGGATAAATTTAGTATGTATTTATAGATTTTGTTATTGAACTTGAATGACGCTGCTCGTTGAAAAATCAGACGTGCTTCATCCTTCCGTCTCCCTCATTTACTGCTGCCGCTTATATCAAATCAACGCGCCGCGTCCACAAGTTCGACTGTCAATGACTAAACGCGTTACGATGATGGTTGTGTGAACACCGCTTAAGTAACCCCATGTATTTCTCCCCGAATAGAAGTTTTCATAATATAATACTGTTACATCTGATTAACTTACTACTTGTTTATTTATTTAGCGTGCAGCACAAACGTTCAGATTCAAAGTCATAGGCTACATTTCTCTTAATAGGAAGGCTTTCATCAATTGAAACTACCACAGCACTAGATTAACAAACCATAAGGATTAAGGATTAAAGTTAAGTTAGAGTACACGCAGTTTTAGAAATAAAACCTTATTGCTACAGTAGAAATTGTAGAGTATGGGACAACTAGATGTTATTTGTATACAAAAGCCACTCATTGTTAGAAGCGTAAATTGGAAGATAATTCTTAACTGCATGTAAAGGGTGGTCATAGCGTATAATTTCTTATAACTACAATGTAAGCTGCCATAGAGTTTCTATTTTGTGTTGAACATATACCAGATAGTCTCTCGCGTGTATTTACACGGCACACATTACCGGGCAGCAGAGCAAAACCACAATGTGATTGACAATCAGTGAAACATATACCTCGCATGTATTGTATGTAGGAGAGATTAGTTGAAAAAACTACCAGGCTACACAATTTACATTCTATATATGGTCATATAAGGCGATACAGGGCAGTTCCCGAAATTGGAGAGAGGCGAAGCCAGGAAGCAAAGAGTGTAACGAGAGGACTCACTGGGACTAAAGTAAAACTCAGCCGTGACCACATGTAGCCTAATGGCGTCACATCGACGAGTAGAATTACTTGAGTATCAGACCTCAGGCCTTCGTAGGTTGGGTTCTTAATCCTCACCAACCAATATAAGCAGCGTTATATTCTGGATGCAAGAGAAACCACAGTGGCAGTTGTTGCTCGAATTTTCTACATGATGACAACATTTTATCCTGTTTTGTGTGTGGGTGCAGCTTCAGTTGCTGGCCAGTCAGGAGTGGGAGATTGAATGAACTAATGCCGTTATGCCGATGCCACTCGCTAGTCAAAAGAACGAGTATCGTCATCTTTTCGTTCGAATGCGTTTATACGCCCATTTAAACTGCACGCACTTGCAAATTATTTTGAGTTATGAATTCCTCTACAGATAATGAAGTGTCCGAAAGTCAGCTAACGGCACTTGCGGGGTAAGCTGTAGTGACGGTAAACATTTTTACACCATTTTTTTGGCAATCTCAAGGCTATGTTTGTGAGAGTTCAGTATAACGTTTGGACGAAAAGATAACGATACTAGTTCTTTTGACTAGCGTGTGGCACCGCCATAAATCGAAAAAATACGGTGATATGCTTAAATATGTTTTGTCAAGAGCTCTGAAGGTAAATAAGGCTTCAGTTGAAAAAAGTTAAATCAGGTGGCCTTACTGACCCATATTTCGCCGCTAGTGCTGTGAAAGTTTCCACCAGCCTTAACTGCAATTTTCTATAGAATAATTGTTTATATTATACGTTTAAGAGATTAAATTCTCAATTAACGACGATTTTTAAGGGAAAGTTAGTTAGAATACTCATAGGCTGCTCAGCCATACATTCGTCGACGTGACGTCATTGATGACGTCACTTTAGATGCTAGTTGCTAATGAGTCTTCCCGTTACACTCTCTGCTTCCTGGGCAAAACGATCGTTTTGATTAGTTTCTAGAAAGCTCTCAGTTGGAAGATGACCAGAGGTATATTCTGTTTTTTTTTTTTTTGTTTTCGTGGCGGTGTTAGAAAATATATATAAATATAATTATTATTACCTGGTCATTTATTTTGGCACCAGCCATCACTACAGCTATCTTAGTTGCCGCTAAGTGGTCTCCCTTTGAGTAGGATTCGTAGGGTCAGGGGTCTCGCTTTCCTTCGCTTTCTCTATTTGAAAAGTTTCTGTTTGAGGAGCTCCGTTGTACCGTACAATATAGGTAAGAGTCTAAATCAATGGTTCTTAACTTTTTTACTTCCACGCCCCCTTTAGGGATATATTTTTGCCTTCAAGCCCCTCATTGTGTTTCTAAATAAATGTGTTACCAAAACACGGCCAAACGTACCAAATAAGTTCAAACCATATAGAGCACTCTGGGAGCGCATACCTCCGCCAAGCTAGGCAACTGTAACGAAAAATTAAAATCAGGGCCGAGATGCACAAAACGCTCCTGACACTAAATAGAAATTTCTTCCTTTAACTGCTTAAATGGCCTTATCCTGAGGACATCTTATGTCGACTAAATCTCCAATGCACAAAACAATTTCAAAGGCATTTATCGTCCCCTTAAGCCCTTTTGCGTGCAAATGCTTTAAATCGTCCCTAGCCCAATATCGACCAATGACAGCCCCTGTTGCAAGCAGAGATAGAACGCGAAAATAAAACGCCGACGAGCAGCTGACTTCTTCCGTTCTTGCTGTGACTGGAGTACATGTCACATTTTCTTGTTTTAGATGCCTTACAACAAATTTTAATTAAAAAATCATTTTAAATGTAGACAGTTTCTTGCTCTTTAAATTGATTCCTTAGCTATGCGCGTGCTGCAAACTGAATGCTTAGCAGCTGGCAATTTTAGGAATGGAGCACCACCTATTCAAAGTTGTGTTTGAAAGGACGCAGCAAAAAAAAAAAAAAAAAAAAAGACGATTAGATGAGAAAACTCATTGGGACTCGAACAGACTTTTCCCCCGTATGCACTACAAAGTGTTCGAAGATTTGATTTTTCCCCTTCTGCTGGCGGTGTTGTACCGTATGGCGACCGAAATAGCAGTGAAAATGTCAGCCTGTGTAAAAGTTCCGATACTCGCTATGGAGTTGGATGTTTCTTTCAACGAGCGGTGCACGTTTATAATATTTTTAAACAAGCAACAAAAGTTAGAACGCGCCATACTATTAAAGAAGATCGAAAGATTAGGGGGCAAAATCAGTTTCACTCGCACCCCAAAGTGTTCGATAGTATCCACTAGAAAATTGGATACTACGGCTTCGAAGCTCGTGCGAAGTTGCCAGACGTGCAAGAAATTTCTTTGCCAGTGGAGCGCTAGAATAAACAAAACTAAAAGAATATTTTCAAGTGATATTTTTGTAGGAATACTTCAATAATGTAAATATTAGATAAATGGACCAAATTTGCTCTCGTTATATGTTTCTTCGTCTATATTTTGGTTCTGCAGCTGTTTCTTTATTGCATTTAAGGCCGGCTGCACACTAACAACTTTCGTTGTCGCTAGCAGCCTAGACGCAACTTAGCTTATCCGACTGCGCAGCCGTGGCCGTGACTTCAGCATGACGCTTATGAACATCGTGCTGTAATTCTTAAAATACCAATCGTTGTGAACACCAACCGCTCATAATTAAGAGCGATCGTTGAAAGTTCAACATTGCCACTCGCTAGGGTGTAGAAATTGNCCTACAACAAATTTTAATTAAAAAATCATTTTAAATGTAGACAGTTTCTTGCTCTTTAAATTGATTCCTTAGCTATGCGCGTGCTGCAAACTGAATGCTTAGCAGCTGGCAATTTTAGGAATGGAGCACCACCTATTCAAAGCTGTGTTTGAAAGGACGCAGCAGAAAAAAAAAGAGACGATTAGATGAGAAAACTCATTTTGACTCGAACAGACTTTTCCCCCGTATGCACTAGAAAGTGTTCGAAGATTTTATTTTTCCCCTTCTGCTGGCGGTGTTGTACCGTATGTCGACCGAAATACAGTAGCAGTGAAAATGTCAGCCTGTGTAAAAGTTCCGATACTCGCTATGGAGTTGGATGTTTCTTTTAACGAGCTGTGAGCGTTTATAATATTTTTAAACAAGCAACAAAAGTTAGAACGCGCCATACTATTAAGGAAGATCGAAAGATTAGGGCGCAATATCAGTTTCATTCGCACCCCAAAGTGTTCGATAGTATCCACTAGAAAATTGGATACTACGGCTTCGAAGCTCGTGCGAAGTTGCCAGACGTGCAAGAAATTTTTCTGCCAGTGGAGCGCTAGAATAAACAAAACTAAAAGAATATTTTTAAGTGATATTTTTGTAGGAATGCTTCATGAATGTAAATATTTGGAAAATGCACCAAATTTACTCTCGTTATATGTTTCTTCGTCTATATTTTGGTTCTGCGGCTGTTTCTTTATTGCATTTAAGGATAGTCCTAGCACCCTTAACCTAAGTACCTAGAAAAATAAAAGAAAATTTTTTTTGTGCATGTGCTCAGAGCTCACAATGAGCATTTTTTCTGAAGTTAAGGGAAAATCTGTGAGCTAAATACACTTAGTGAAGATTCGTGCATCCCGGCCCAGCTCTGAAACTGTGATTTTCTTAGTACGAACACCAAATTTTAATCATTTGTGCCTGTGATAGCACAGTGGCCGCAAAAACAAAGTTTACATCTGTGTCGCAAACACAAAGTTATCGCATTAATCACCAATAACTTTATTTTCGCATTTCCCACCTTATGAGAGAATGGTATGCCGTGTGTTGCTCCATCATCGCGGCTAACACAAATCCCGCTACACAGTCTGTGAACCATCGGAGCTCTGGCAAAGTACTGTAGACGTACGTTACGTTGGTACTCGCGCCTCTACTTAGCTATTTTTTTTTACTTATTTGGCACACACAAAAAGCCACCACGGCATCACAATGAGTTGGAAGGAACTTACCACTGAAGAAAAGATTAGGGTCCTCCCGAGTCGAACTGTCCAACTATGCCAGATGCGTATTCTAGATACGCATCTGGCCCTATTAAGAACGTCACACGTCAGCTGCAAAGTGAATATGGTATGGTGTGAAAAGAGTGAAAAGCGGTAGATCTGATACGGGTGAAATGAACTTAATGTTTTTGCTTTGAACCTGACTGAAAATTTTTCAAGAAGTGAAAAGAAGACAGCTATGTTTGAATATCCTTCCAACGAAAATCAAAGCGTATAGCAAGTTGAATCTCTCCCTAATACTG
Source organism: Parhyale hawaiensis (assembly GCA_001587735.2). Taxonomy (NCBI): domain Eukaryota; kingdom Metazoa; phylum Arthropoda; class Malacostraca; order Amphipoda; family Hyalidae; genus Parhyale; species Parhyale hawaiensis. The sequence continues at coordinate 13,724,520 of LQNS02276866.1, forward strand.
AAAAGCGTAATGTGCAGACACATGGATGTACAGAAGGACGTACGGACGGAGCCTCAAGCAGAATCCTAATATAACAAAACGCTTAGTGTATTTATTTAGTGTCTTCTCTTAGGGAAACAGGTGAAAAATCGGGCAGGTTGTAGATTTTGTAATTGAGTTAAATTTTCATAGAAATTGATGAGCAGGTTGAGGAAGATGGCGAAACCCTTTATCTGAATGCACTTCTTTATTGAAAATTATTTTGAAATCGGAACAAAATATATGCAGCTTCTGGAGTTCGATTTTATAACTTTTTCCTTAGGTCACGACGTATAAATTCGGTAAATGATCACCGAAGCGCCCACAATGCGATGATTTTTCACGGGCAGTAGGCAATTATTTCTTCTAACTCACTGTTTTTCTCTGACGAAGCAGTTTTCTCCACATAAGCCAAAACTTCAGCACCTCAATGAAGCAATAGCTATTTGAGTTTTAAAGACGGTACGGTATCTTGGCTACGGTGCGCTCACATTGCATATATACTGGCTGGGGTCGCATCCAAGTTTATAACAGTGTTTTACTCAAGATTTTACTTTTGCCTCTCACTATGGAAGACGTACATTCAAGAAGTAGGAGACAGGAGACTGGATGATAGGGAACGTGAAAGAAGAACGAGACTACGACAGTCTCGAGAACAAAGGCGCGCTACCAATGGGGAGGGATATGAAGCGTCCATGCCACACAATGTCAAGAAAGACTTGAAGTAGAAAGGTTACAGGAGGGAATAAGAGCTGCTGATGAGCGTGAACGGGAATATGGGGAAACGGCAAGTCAGCGAAGATATGACCTGAGGATGCGAGCGCAATAAAGGATCAACGAAGAGATGAAGACGACTCAGAGGTGGGCGCGCGAACCTTTTTTTTGCGTTCCGAATCCAAACCCGAATCTTGGCCGGTTTTGGGTTCCGAACCTCCGAACAGCGAACCCAATTTTAAAAATTTCGGTGCGAATATTTATTTCGAACAATTGTAAGTGAACCTCCGAATCTTTGAAAAATATCAAAGCGAACCTTAATTCTGATACCTTCCGAACATTTCTAAACCTCAATTTTACTCATTCCGAATCTCCAGATTTAAATTCAAGGCTTTCCGATTGAAAAGAAGTGTTTATTTTAAGATATCTGCATTATTCATGAAAAAAATCATCGCTAGAAAAACTAATTATTAATACAAGACTGTAGCCACTGGCGCATGCGCAGTGGCTGCGCGTCACAAACAGGCGTTCTGCTGGCAACCAGCTGCGGTTACACCATGAGTCTGTGTGGTACTGATAGAGCAACGAGTTAAATACCACGAGTACATTTTCAAGTTCAAAGAAGGGCAGGTAAGGCAGTATTACAGTACTAGTCTTTGTTGCGCATTACTACACACAGTCACACAGGCTTGCATATCGAGCACATTAAGAGCAGCGGTCATTTGAGATACAGACTAACACAGTAACTCGCTCATTCTGAAATAGAAGTAGAGAGAAGTGATAAAGTAAAAAATAATGCTAATGGTTATAGGCGTCTCTAGTTGTTATAGATACATAGGCGTCATCAGCCACATCTGTACGCTGCAGAAAAGTTGACAACCAAAGTTTGGTCGTCTTCGTTTTTTCGAATTTTTCCTGGGATTCGGAGGTTCGGTTTTGGCGAAAAAAAGACGTTCGAAACCCGGCGGTCGGATTTTTTTTCACGTCGGTCCGAACCCGAATCTCTGGATTTGGCCGGTCCGAGTAAATCCGCGGATAAAGGCTCGCGAACATTTGTGCGGACCGCCCACCTCTGCAAGAAGTACGTCAGAGAAGATAAGATTCCGCTTCGGCCTATACACATCAAGCTCAAATATTGATTATTGCGTGACTTTTCACGCACGGGTCTACTAGTTAGAATACTGATCTGCTCCGGCTCCTCAGAAGTCGTTCTGTTACTACGTTGCTACGTAATTATCACAAAATATGTATGCGTACATGAATACACACTTGACGATAGCAATTTTTGTCAACAATCAGGCTCAAAACTTAATTATATTTCAGGTTAACGATCTCAACCTGCTCTACGAGCAGGTTAAATTTGCCGCCAAACTTTCGCAAACTAAATGAAACTTTCGTTTACAGTGTGCAGAAACATGACGAAGCAAATGAACTATAAGGCACTTAAACGAAGACTAGTTTTAGGTTACTGCCTCGCCCTAGACAGTCTAGTTAAACTGTTGAAAAACGTGTCCCGTTTTTCGTATTTATTTTGTAGGAAATTTGTAATATGAAACATATATTAACTGAGACCCTAAATACAAATGAAACAATTATATATATTTTTTTATTTTTTGAATCAACAAACTTGCAGCGCACTAAAAAATACTACCTAGAAAAAATAAAACGAAATTAAAAGCAACACTACATCAAATTTTTTGATTCACGAATAAATTTGCATATTTTTAACCTGTTGCCCAAAAGTTCTCCCACTTTTATTTAGGAAATTTCACTAAAAGTTAAATAAATCCTACATTTTGTATTATAACAAGGTGAAATTTTCACGGAATGATAACTTAATTTAATTTTAGAAACACAGACTAATAGGCCCCCTGACCCTCCAGAACCTTCTCGAGCCGGTCACGGAAACGGCCACAGACGCGTTTGATGAAGGCGTCTCTCATGAGCCTCCAGCTCTTCTTGCTGACATTAAGACTGTCAATGTAGCTGTGCCTCTCAGCGTTGACTCTCCTAACCATTTGCGACCAGATGGTGTAGGTTCAGGTCGGGCAAGGCGGGAGGCCACATGGAAGGTGGCCAGAACTTGATCCCGTCCGAGGACAAGAAAGCCTACATTGACTTGGCAGTGTGGGAGAAAGGTGAAATCTTGCTGGAAATGATGACTGCCAAGGCGGCAATTTTTCCTTAGTTAGGGCAAGACATGCTTTTCAGCACTTTTGGTACACCGTACGGCGTTGACATTCCCGTTTTCGGGGATGAAGATCATCGGATACTTCTTGCCGCCGCTGGCTATGATGCAGAAGACCATGAGCTTCACAGGGTTCTTGAACATCAAGTTGAACTTGATCTCAGTGTTTATCAAGCTGTCGACCGGAAAAATCAGATGTATCTGTCGTTTTACCAGTTGACCACGGAGTCCCTGAAGAGGAGCTTCTGGTCTGAGAAAATTCACATCTTCTTGGAGTTGGCCGAGTTCTTTCACCAATTCTTCAAGGTCCTCGTACGCTCCAACGTCCTCTCAGCATTCTTACTAACATAGCTGAAGTACTTAACGTTATACGTTATTCAACCATGCTAACTAACACTTCACACGTCTCTAATTTTTAAGCTCTTTGGCGACAAGCTCTTCTTGATAATTCTTTGGCCCGTCTAACGGTTGATCCCGAGGGTCGTGGATACCTTCGAAATCGTGGTATTTGGGTTCTTGTTGATCAAATTTCGAACCTTCTTGATGTTGTGCATCGTACTCGCTGACCTCGGCCTTCCATTTCTTAACCCTTTGCCTCCTGACGGCATAATCAGATGCCAGTCTCTATTTTTCCCTATAGAAAAGCTATGCATCATGTAAATTACCCAAGACACTGACGGCATCTGTAGTAGCCGATGCAAAGAAATACAGTTTTTTTTTTTGGAAGTAAAATTAAATTTTTTCCCAAATATGTGTTTAACTAACCTATTTTTCATAAATTTAACAAAAAAGGTGAAAAAAACATTATCTGAACTTCAGGAGGCAAAGGGTTAACTAAGCATCAAGAATCTGGCCAGCTTCGATCAACCTCTTGATCGACTTTCATGACGGTCAACTTAGATACCTGGAAGTCCCTCAAGATGTCAACGACCCTCTTGCAATAGCATAGAGGGAACCATAATCATCATGATTCGTCTCATAACTTGGGTTGGCAGACATTTTTGAGCGATCTGTTTATCTTTTTTGTTGTGATAACCAGAAGGAATGCTTCGTAAAAGTTCCAAATTGATCTGAAAAATAATGAGACGATTTGGGGGTAATTAATTACATAGTGTGAGAACAATCGGGAAAAAGTTTAATTACCCGGTAAGTGTCAGACTTCTTATAGAATGCAGTTACTATTTTATTCGACCTTGCACCAAAATACTTAAAGTCCAACACATCATTTTCAACAGTCAGGACGCAATGGGGTCATAGACAACCAACCTCCTCCCCCCCTGGCTACGGCGCTGAAAATAGTAGAGCACTCTATGAGTGCATACGTCCTCCGAGCAAGACATGGTAACGAAATAATACTATCAGTTGAAAAACATGATTTGCCTCGTATCAACACGAAAACCTAATCATCTGTCCCTTTTAACGGTATAAAGAGCTTCTGTATTTTTTTTAAAGATCTGTTCATAACTTTTTGAGATAATCATAGGGTGCTTACAAACATTTACCAAACACAAACGGACCAACCGATCATCACAAAAATTTAGTCAGTTAGGCTATGTCTGCTAGCATAACTAACAATCCCTGTAAATTTTATAAAGATTTATTCACAACTTTTTGAGTTCTCGTGATAAAAAGCGTAAAATCAGATACAGTGACAAACAAACGAAAAACATATCACAAACATTTGGTCATATATGCCAATGCCACACGCTAGTCAAAAAAACGAATATCGTCACCTTTTTCGTCTGAATGTTATGTGTTGAAATTTTTTAAACACAACTTTGAGATTGCCAAGAAATGGTGTAAAAATGTTTACCGCCAGTTCAATTTACTTTGCATATACTGTTAGTTAACTTTCGGACCTATCATTATACCTAGAGAAATATATAACTCTAAATTCTCTGCAAGAGTGTGCTATTTAAATTGGCACATCAACACATTCAGACAAAAATATGACGGTTTTCCTTCTTTTGACCAGCGTATAGCATCGGCATCCCTTTGCGTCATATACTTAACAACTTTTGCAAGTTTCATAAAAGTCCGTCCATATCTGGTATGGTCTATACCTTTTCAAGTAATGGCAACAAGAAAATGAAACAGACAAACAAATGGATGACCGGACCTTCACGAAATTTAATAATCCTCGTAAACAGGGATGTCGCGACCGGGGGGGGCGGAGGGGGACTCCCCCCCCCAATAATTTCTGGACGGGCTATACAGTCGGTATATTTTGGACAAGAGCAGTCGGTACTTTTACGGTAACCGACTAACGTCAAATGTACCGACTACCGTCAAATGTACC